>CAUYRT010090933.1:0-40584 GCA_963574885.1 Lepilemur ruficaudatus | reverse complement strand
ACAGCACTAGGGAGAGATGAGAAAGCATTTGGAAGCACAGTGGTGGCATTTTAAATTTTCCCAGAATATTATACACTCTCCTCTCACTTTTAAAAAAAATTTTAAATGAAAAATAAGTTTATTTCCAAGTTTTACAAGGGTCCAAATGTTTTTGGTTACATGGGTCACTTTTGTAATGTTTCAGTCAGCGTTAAAAGTATACCCATCACCCAGATAATGTTCGTTGTACTCGTAAGGTAGGTTTTTACGCATCCCCTCTTCCTCCCTTCCCCTTGCTTGATTTCCATTGAGTTTTACTTCCCTCTATGCACATTATCCAGAAGCATGTATCACTGAAAATTAACAGATGAAATGATTGTCAATAAAACAAATTACGTTTGGTCAAAATAATTTTTATCTGTTTTAACGAGGAGGAAAATGGAGCTGCTCTTTCATTCCCTCATTGGAACATGAGGGAACATCTTGTAAAACATGGTTTGAGTCTCTCCCTTGAGTGTCTTTATATGTGATTCATATACAAAACAAGGACTGCTGAGGCAACAGAAGCCCGTAGTAACAATCCAATCAACCTCTGCAGCTAGAGAGATAATTCTATCAAAGTTGTGTTTTACACACAGAGGTCTGAGCTTGGAGGAAAGTAAATCATTTTCTGCTATAAAGCAGCTGTGTAGATAAGTAGCTGATATTGGCCTCAGGGAGGACAGGAGGAAGATGGAGCACACATACTAAAAAGTAAACGTATAAGGTCAGATAGTTGAGTGGGTCCCAAGCCAGAATATGGAAGAAATATTACTGTGAGGAAGAGTGAGCAGGTGGGTTTCCTGGCTGGCTTCTCACATTGGAAGGAGCACCTGGCTTCACCTGCCAGGAGAATAGTGAGCCCAGGGGAATGTGTACCTAAAAATATGGAGCTGAAAGAAGAAAGAAACAACTTATTTGTGTTGTCAAATGAACTTAACCTCTGAAATTGAATAGAGAATTATAGTAAGTAGTGAGATAGCTCTGAGGCTTTGATGGAAACATAGAGTAAAGTGATATATGGAACATGCCTGTGGAGAATATTGTCTCACCGAACACCTTTATTGTAAAAAGTGAAAGATCCAGTACACACAGTTATAATAAACAAAGTACACTGCACTTTTCAAGTTTTTCTTCTCTTCACTTCATAATTTTCACAGTTTTTCTCTCTAAAGACTAGGGTTTTTTTTGTACTAGAGAGGATATGCTAGAATTTTCTGGGACCATTTGCCAACATTTCTGTTGTTCTAACACAGGAAGAATATAATAAGAAGGAAGAAGAGAGGAAAAGCCAAAACACGCTCTCTTTTTCCAGTGAGCACGTGGAAAAAGCCCACCTGAGCCCCACCTGCTTCACCTCGGCAACACCATTATTCTCCATGAATAATTTCCCGATTCTTTTTCTACTCATTTGTAGGGATCCTGTTTGTTTTAAGATATGTGACAACCAACACCCAAGGAAAATGAAAGATGAATAGAGAATTTAGAATCTTCAATTTTCAATTTGATATGTATGCATTCCCTATTCTTCAGAACACATTTGAACGCATTAAGAATTTTCAGTTGCCTTCCATACTGAAAAGGCATTATATGTACAAAGATCACTGCATTTCTGAGTAATAAAATTCTGTTTCTTACATAGTCAAGATCTACAAAAAAGACACAATTAAAATCAGTTATCATTTAAATAACATAATAGTGTCACATATAAACCAATTGCATTACTTCTATGACTCATTTTTTCATGATGAATTTGAATTTATAAAGCTGGCTTTGCCAAATTGAATGTGTTTGTGCCTTCTCTATGATACAACTGACTATAGATGAGTGGCCCCCAAGGGAGAGTATGCTTGAAACAGCTCTTTAGGTGATTTTAATACAGTATCACTAGCTTCAACAAAACCACAGCTCTGAATCACATCTGGAACACATAATCTCTACTTTCCACTAAAATCCCAAACTTTTAGATAGACTGTTGTCTTCCTCTTCCCCATTTCCCCTTGAATGATAATGTAGAAATTATGAGTGGAAGAACAACCAAAGGAGAATAATTTTAACTTGTTTCTTTTTTTTATTTGTGGAAAATTGCCAAATGGGGATCCTGTTAGGCTTGGCTTCGTGGGCTTAAGGGTCAATGATTTTTAGAGAAGATTCTCTTTATTCTAAAACAAACCAAACACCCACTGAGAAAGCTATTAAATGAAAATTTTAGTCAAAATAGTAAAATAAAACAAATACCCATTTCTCTTTGAGAATACAATAAAGTGACCATAAGACTATATACAGATGCTACAGAATAATATATTAAATGGTTAGTTTTATAATGCAAATTGGAGCATACTTCATTAGCTAAACCCTTTCCCTAAATAAGTATATCATATGTATGCAAACTGAAATGTCAGTACCCTGCAAAGGTTATTTAAGATAATCAGGGCTTTGGGTCCACTGTCATAATAGCTCTTTCTGGGTAGAGAAGTTCTAGTTACATATTGTAGATTCTCACACAGGGAAAGTATTTACCTCTCTTAATCTCACAGGGATAAGAAGAAAAGAAAAGATCACCCGTACTGGGCAGAGGATGGACAGGAAGTGTGCGGTTTCTAAGCTCTGAATTATGAGAGAATGAAGATTTATTTTTGACTGAGAAGAAAAAGCTGACCTCTACCACCTGGTCTTTAGATGAAAAGGCTGAGCCTGATAAGACATCAGCAAGTGCTGAAATTATAAACTTTCAATAAAAATGTGCTCGATAGCATAATTTTGTTAGTTGGGCATTTGGATTGTTAAAGATGGAGATAATTTCTGTGCATGCAGCAAGTTGATACTAGGAGATCAAGCATCCAGAAAAGTCATTTGCTTGACTGCACAAGGGGACCTGGAAATCTCTGGGACCACAAAGTAGAGCCATGATAGCAGCATGGGGCTGGTGGCACAATCTGGAAGGCATTCTTAATCCCACCCCCGTGTCTTATCCAGGTCCACTTACCACCACTTCCAAAACATATTCCTATGGGTCCATTCCTTCCAAGTCCCCTTTGTGTCTCACCTGGACCACTCTCGTGGCTCCTAACTGCTCACTCTGCTTGCAGTCTTGCCAGCTACCATCTGTTCTCCAAACAGACAAATCTTTTAAAGTTGCTAATCACATCATGCTACCCGCCTCCTTATGGGGCTCAAGTAATTTCCCAACACAGAAATACTAAAACCCAAATTTCCACCAGTCTCCCCATGATCCATCCCTGCTACCTCTCACTTTCACCTCCATTCCTGTACTCCAGCCCAGGGGCTGGCTTTCTGGTCATTTGGACCTCACCTCAAGTATGCTACCCTCAGAAAGTCCCGCCCCGACTACCCTGCATTGTTCATCACACCAGTCAAAGTTAATTCTTGGAAAACACATTTTCCCTGTTATTAACTAACTCTGTTTGTTTATTGGTCATCCTGTGGATTTATTAGGTTAGTGACTGCTTCTCTCAACTAAATGCAAGCTCTGTGAAATCAGGATGTTGTCTATTATCCCCAATACCTGAAACAGTGCCTGGTGTATAGTGAGTAGGTCCTCAACTAATAGTAGTTGAATTCATAAGTGAGAATTCCTTAGGGATTGCCAGACATTGCTTCAAAAGAGAGTCCCCAGGAGACACTTCCTCTTTTAAGACAGTTGAGAAATCAGAATCATTATGGTTTAAACCTCAAAATAAATATGTCCTTATTTTCTGTATTCTAATCTGATGAAGTGGGACCTACTATTTAATAATATTACACTAAAATTATTTTTAGATATTTAAAACTATAACACTTTTATTCTATTTTTCTTGATAGATATGTGGACCTGATCATATCAAATTCCTTTCTACTTGGCATACAAAGCCCTATTCCACTGTTGTTTCTGTCCATAAGCTTTTGGTAGGTAGTGGCTTCCCATTCTGAGCTCCCAAAACACTCCATATGTTCCCCTTCTACAGCAATGATTACAGTGCTTTGTGTTTGCAAGTCTACCCTCCCTATTACACTGAACACTTATATTCTATCACCCAGAGTAGAACTGATCACCTGGTAGCTGTTTTATATAAGCTTTCAAAATGAATCAATAAAGAAAGGCTGATATTTATAATATAAAATATAATTTTCAGTGTTTTAAACATTTATTTTTCTGAGCTCCTCCAAAAAAAGAATACAGAATTAACTCTTTTGCAATAGGTTTTGCAAAACCATTATTCAAAAATAGTGTTTTATATCATTATGTTTTTAGTGCAGTGTTAACTAGTTGGCATAAGATTGATTTTATTTACTTGCCCAATTGCATTTAAATTGGTTAAAATTAATCCAATTAGCTTGATAGTACAACTCTGGCCAAGTCTGAATATAAAATGTTTAAAGCCATGATTATAATATATTTCAGGAAGAAAATCTAAACAGCAAGGGGCCAGCTAACCCAACAACATATTTCAGAAAAAAAACCTTCAGTCTAGCCACAGATTTATTCAACTGTGCTCTTTCTTTTCACTGTATTATGTATATCCTAAATAATATTATTCTCTGGGGTCAGTTCTTATTTCAACCATAGAATTTCAAATCATGAAATCTCTGGAAGAGATTAATTCCTAATTCTTCCAGGCTGGACAGTATGTCACTAAGAGATTTCAGTGATAGATTGACGCACCTTCAGCCTCTTTAGAGAAGCATCTCTGGATGGTTAAGGCCTCGAGCCCTTTGGAAATTTAACCATCCCCATGTGCATTTCTTCTTTTTTCCTAGAGCAGACCATCAAATTGACGTAACTCTGGGTAGTGATGAGTGAGAAGGAAACCCAAAGCCAGCCCGAAGGAGCAGTTGCTTCCTTGATCTTCCCTGATAACAGCTGCATCTACTCTCCATCACTGAGCGTGTCCCTACTGCGCACGCAAACTGCAGCTACCTCCCTATCTATACACCTTGATTTTCATAATTCAATGTTGAGCTTCATGAGGACAAACACTGTTTCTTAATTACACATATCTTTAGCTCCTAGCCAAACACACAGTGCGTAGCAGATGCCTGTACAAATATTTATTGCACTGAACAAAAGCAGGATCAGTCATGGTCTCACAAGCCTGCCAGATGTCTGCTCTTCCCTGCCACCCAGGGATCCTCTAGCAACACATCTCGGGTCTTCTCCTCTTTTCTTTGCTGTTCTTGAGCTCTGCAGAGGAGTGTGAGAGTCCCAACACCTGCTATAGAATTATAAATATGACCAAGCCATGTGGGGAGTGTGTGCAGGGAAGAGCCACTTATTAAAAAGGGCTCATCTTAAATAAATAATAAAAGAGAAATAATTGTTTAGAAAAAAATAATAAAGACTCAATCCAGAGAACAGTTTCGTTTTTTAGATGACTAGGCATTCAGGCGAGATAAACAAACATTACCATTGGCAAGAGATCCTGCCGTATTGCTAGGCAGAGATCAAGCTGGCTTTACTCAGAGGGCAGCGCGAGTTTCCTAGCTGCTTCAGGAGCTTACTCAAGAGAAGCTGGGAGATAAACAAGAAATCCATAGGACAGTGGGGAAATGTGCTGCCCCCAACTTGCTGAGTAGGTCTGCTGGGGTTATCATCTGCTAATTTTGGAGCAACTGTCTTGGAGAAACTGAATAAGCTATCACTGGAAAAAAATGAGATCAGATAGGACAGAGAACCAGGGCCATTGTTTCTCCAAGAGAGAAAAAGCACTTGATTACATTATGATTAGACTATCAGGGCAAGGTTGACCTGCCAGAAGTAGCAGGTGAACAAAGTGGGTAAAGAATGACCATGGCTCTGGGAAGGGCTGCCCCATGACAAAATTGGGTAAGTCCTCCAAGAATAATGAAAGAAAGTATTTAAAGCCTCTTAAGAGCTGGAGTGGAAAAGAGCGTGGATTTGGAATCAGACATACCTATCTTTAGGATGCCAGTTCTGTCTAGCTAAGATGTTCCGAAACTATTTGGGATGAGAATGCCTTATTTCGTAACTACTAAAGGCAAGTTCCTTAACCTCTTTGAGCCTTAATTTTCTCATCTCTAAAATGGGAATAATCACTTGAAGATTATCAACCTACTTCCTGGAAGAATGCAAAATATTTCTCATGTACTTTTAAGGGGTTCACAGAGGTTCTGCAGCTCGGTCAGTGTCTTGAGGGAAAAAAATACCTACTTTGCACTCTTTTTGATACTATAAATTTTATATTTCACAGAACTTTTCTAAAAATGAATGCTTCATGATGATGAAAGGATTATAGAGAAATGCTATTCTTTATCAGAATTCTCTTTTAACTAGAACCTGTATGATTCATCAGCCTATTAATAATTATTATAATAATAACCCTAATTTAAAATTTTGCAAAGTATGACCCCAAATTATTATTCTTCTTTGTGTATCAGAAGAAATTGAGGATCCCACCTCTAGAAATTCTAATCTAGAAGGTTTGGAGCCTGTCTAGGAATCTGCATTTTTAACATAATAATCTCATCTTCACTCTTACATAAAGTTTAAGAACAGATAAAATTTCAATTCTAGCCCATCTGTATTTATTATCACAAGCAGTATCTGTTTGCTTTTCCACATTTTATGTTTTACTCATTTAAAGTCACATGATAAACCTATACTTTGTGCCTCATTATTTTGACCAATTCCTTTGAAAGATTCCTTTCAATATCAGAATAACGTATATCATAGTTATATGTGGTATAGGGAAATCAACTGAATCCAGTGTTCTCAAAGGAGACAACAGTCAAAATATGTGCCATAACATTCTTGCACCAGAGTTTATGTATTTTATTAGCTGGGGGCCTCCAGCAATACCCAGAGCACAGCAGTAAGTGAAAGCAAACAGAGTAGGAACAATGAAGAAGACAGAAAGCTTGCAAAAGCCAGACAAAGGATTGTAAAAGACTAGCAGTATGGGACCATTTGATAGAAGGGCAAAAAGCCACAGACAGCTCAATTGTTCCCAAGACCATTATGTTTTATGACAAAGAAAAATCATCGATGTCCATGATGATTACTCATTGGAAATATGCACTAAATAGTTTAACAAAATCAAGTGCATAATATACCTTAGAAACCTTTCTATCCAAAATTCTTCAATGTAAAACATTTTATTGTTCAGCTCTCAAGAAAAATGGAAGTTTCCTGACAACGAAGGGCAAACCTAGAAGAAATTAATTTCATCCTGTATGAAAAAGTAGGTTGTCTTCATCAAATTTTCCTTTAAAAATGCATATGCATAGCGTATCATGAAGAAATTTTATAGTAATTGACGAACAGAAAAGCTTTAGACCTATTCCAACATGCTAGAGGATTGACCAAAGCATCAAATAGAAGAAAACAGAACTTCAGGGGGAAAGCAGCAAAGAGGAGGATTAAAATCCCCTCCATTTAAGCTTCTGATTAGCTCTAATCACGCAGTAAACACCTGCAGTTAGCGACAAACCTGCTTAGAGCAGGTTCAAGGAGAGGAGCCTTAGAGTCATTTCAGACACTTGGTGGATTCTTTCCAAGAGAAACAACATAAACTCCAGGGATAAACACTTGATAGTTTTTCTAAAGAAAGTGACACCAAAGTTGCCAACAGGGTCATATATAATTAGTGTGCCATGAAAGAAATTTGAATGAGCCCTACCCAAGAGATTTTCTTTTTCCTCACTATATGCTGCTGGTCTGAACAGGTTTAGGCTTATGTTGCCTCTTTTCCCTTCACAAAAGCCAAGGACAATGGAGAGATAATGGGACACATTTAAGAAAGTGAAAACAGGAATTTAATATGCACCTGTCAGGTAATTTTTGAGTACTGGTGCTATTCCCAAATGCAATGCGAAGAATGATGATGGGTAGTAATTCCTGCTCCTGCTGGATGATTAAAAGTTCAACTAGGGCACATAGAAAAATAAATGTAAGGTACCAGAAGGAGACTATTCTGTCCTTGGATTGAATTACTTCCCTTTGGCACATAAACTGTGTTTTCTTGTGAAATTCATGTTGGTTAAAGCAGTGAGCTGTGGCTGCCAGCTAGCCCTCTGTTAGTGAGGTGTGCCAAAAGGAACATGAGGGCATGAGTGAGTTGGTCTTCCAGGCCATGGAGCCTAGTGTCTTCCCTGATGCCACTGTGTTTGTGTGTTTTTCCACATGTCATTGACATGTATTATTTAAACATCTAGCCTATGAGACTGGAGATCTTGGAAGATTTGGGGAGAAACAAATGGAAACAGCCTCAGCAACATTAATAAAATCCAAGAGGGAAACATAGTCAGTATAGGGTCAGATGAGGGCATAGACAATATGAAGGGGAAAAAATGAATTTTGCCAGTAAGCTCCCCCCCACCAAAAAAAGTTCAGAGCTTAGTTGAGCCTAAATTTTCACTTCTAGTTACGATTCCAGAAAGGGTGTGTCCACCAGCCTTGAGATACAATGATCTTAAGATTGTTTCTGCTCCAAGTAGAGATGTCAAAAACTATCTCTGCTTTTGTACAGGCACCTGTGGGCTAAACTTACATGCAAAAAAAGCCACCATCTGTGTCTTTTAGTGCCCAAGATCCTGACTGTTTTCTTCTTCAAGTGTGAAGACGGTACGAGCAGACCCCCAACTAGCAAAGACATGGTGAATTCCTTCACACGAAATGCCTGGAGCCAGGGAATCTATTCCACTCTCTGGCTCCTTGGGAGCCACCTTCTCATCAGATCCCTCTGTGTTTCAAGGCAGGCTCCTTTTAGAGTTTAGACTCCATGTCACAGAAAAGTTGACTGGTGAATATTCATGCTGTTTTATGCAAATACTCTTAGTTCTCACCTATCGCTGTTAGCCTGAAAACCTGCTCACTCTAATGAACTCGAGAGAGGATGAGGAACTGGAAAGCTGCCCTCTGATTCATGACTCCAGCTCCAGCTGTACTTATGATAATGCATCCGGGCCGGGCACCCTTGGGAAAATGTGTATTTGGGGGAGGAAGATGCCTGGACAGTATGTTGAGATTTCCTGTGCTGCCATGAGCAATTTGTGACTTAATGAGTGTATTTATAGGTACATTACAGGTCCTTTATCATTTCAGAAATCAATGAAGTAATTTCCAGAGGAAGTTAGAGTGATTTGTGGCTATCGGCTGCCCCTATTTATTCTATCATAAAGAGAAAAAGAATTCATCCATTA
Source organism: Lepilemur ruficaudatus (assembly GCA_963574885.1). Classification (NCBI taxonomy): domain Eukaryota; kingdom Metazoa; phylum Chordata; class Mammalia; order Primates; family Lepilemuridae; genus Lepilemur; species Lepilemur ruficaudatus. The sequence continues at coordinate 31,407 of CAUYRT010090933.1, read as the reverse complement.
GGAAAACTGGAAATGGAATGATTTGTCAGAAGGAAAACCTGATTCCCAGGAGATTGAATGAAAAGTTGCATAAAGGAAGACACTACTTAAAGCAAAAAGGTATATAATGTTTCCAGTGGTTAAAAGCTTTTCAAAAAAATTACTAAGACATTCTTTATGCCCTACCCTGACTACCACTTAATGCTAAGAGCTATCGTCTTTTAAAGACTTGCTACATTGCCAGACCCTTGCTGAATACTTTGCATGCTCTATCTCTTTCAATCCTGCTACCCATCCCCTACTTTACAGAGGAGGAGAATGAGGCTCTGAAAAATGGAATAACTGTCATCACTACAGAGAGATGTAGTAACTTGCCCATGTCAGAGAGCCAGACAAAGGGGCAGAGCTGGCTTTGAACCAGGTTCTATTTCACTCCAAATCTGAGATCTTAATCACTATTACCATATTGCTACCACTGGACTAAAGTGATTTGATCACTTGTATAAACAGGTGTGTTTTGATCTTATAAATTCACTTCACTCTATGTTTGAAGATACGTTTACGTACACACTCATATCCCATTTATTTACTCATCCCTTCAACAGATGCTTACCAGACACTTAGCTCACACCAAATCCATGCTAAGCACAGGAGACCTAAACATGAAAACATAAAGTCTCTCTTTTCAATGGGTTATGTCAGGAAGATAGAAAGAACACTATGTACAATAATGCAAGAATGTATAGATCATGAGAGCAGAGCAGATGCTCCAAACACACCAGTGGAAGACTTCACTGCTCAAGTCAAATTAGCCACTATTTTTCCAAAGCTGCTGATCTCAATTCAAATTTAAGATAACAACAAAGGAGTTGAGATTGTTTACTTGGTTTTGGGAAAACTCCCATCTGGGTTTCTGCAGAGTGCACCGGAAAGGGTGTATTTCTAGACAAGGGAAATCTCCTTTTCCCAAATATAGAACCTCTAGGAAACTGTTCTGAATTTAGAAACAAACTAACTTCAAACTTCAGCTCTTGCAAAGTGGGTGAGTTGAGGTGAAGCATAAACTTGGAGTGGCTACATATATTTCATTTTCATCTTTCCATTTCCTTGGCAATCCTAGAATTAGATATTGAAAGGCTTGCAAACAATAATTTTATATTGTTTGCACACAATAGATTACATATTTCCTTGGTTGGCAAAACATGAGTTTCTCTTCAAAATTAAAGCTTTCAATATAATGAGAAATGGCTTTAAAAAGCTGTAATACTCATTCTGTGAAAGCCCCATTGAATAGTCTCTGTACCAACTAAATCCTAGTGTTTGTTTCTGGCTGAAAAAGAAAAATGTCTTGCAAATACAAATGTGAGAAAAATGATAAGGACTAAGTTCACATGGCAGATGGTATGTTGGAAGGTGTGACATGATTGCTAGACTTTACAAAAATGCATACTGGTGTAGGTTATATATTTTATACCTCATATTTGCATATCTCAATCAATCATCACAACCACCTTATGAAATAAACCAGGTAAGTTTTTCTTCCCTGTCCTCCAGTTGAGGAAGTAGAGTCTTTAAAATGGTTATGACCACCCTGGAGATCATTTAGCTGGTAAGAAGGATCAGCAGCTGGACCTGGCTCTACCTAAATCTAAGTTCAGTGCTCACCACTATGTGGTGTGCAAATTGTATCTAGAAATATATAGCAAAGTTCCTTGATATTAAAATAAAAACAATTTGTAAATATGCTTATGGGGTAATGCACGAGGGAAGAAATTTATATTTTATTCATTGAATAAATATTTATTGAAGGCAAATCATTATGCTAGGAGCAACAATGAGAATTCAAAGATGAAAAATGCTATCACTCCATTTTAACCAGGAAGATCTATGTATATCCACCTATGTATTGTATATATGGAAACACATCTTCCCTAAATGTAGTCCAAAATACAGTCTGCAATAAAAGTTATGCAATAAGCACAGCTCCACTTTTTTGACATGTTTGGGGCAGCTGAAAAGCTAGGTGAATACATATATGGTGATAAAAGATTTATGTAAGATCCTGTTTATACTTAAATTTACAACCTTATTCATTTGTTTGAAATCAGTTTTATGTCACAACTGAGTTTAGACTCACCAGGTGTGGTTACCAAGGTCCATGTTTTAGTTCCTAAACTCCATTCAGAAATCATGACCAGACTCAGGCAATATTGACACATTCTGACATTTGATGTCAAGACCTAGCTCATAATTAAGCTGCTAGATTTAGAGACTTTATAATAAAGCTCTTGACAGAGCTTAGACCAGTGAATTTGACATTTTATTCTTTGTTTGCAGACGTGAGCTATGGTATCAAAATTCATAGAGGACACTGTAGAACAGAATACTATTCTTATATGTCAGAGCCCAGAAAGTGACCTTTCATACTTCTTCAGGCTGCAGGAGGAGACTGTCCTTACATATATGTCTGTAAACCTCTCTGTATGTGTTTGTATCTCTCTACATGTTTCAGATCTATTGTTGGCTCTCGTTGAAGAATTTGTCCTTTCCTATTCCCCAAAAGCATACAGTTCTTTGACTGTCTATTTCAGTGCCTTTTAAATAAAGCTCTTTCCTCCCCCAAACACATTTTCCCCTTGAATTCACGTTCCTTTGTAGAGTTCAGACATATCAATCAACTCATCAGTCAGAATCTTGAATATGACTCGAAATACATTCCCTTAGGTAAAAAATAATTTTGTAAAAGTGCTTTTTATTATTTTCAGTTTAACAGTTCTGAGTTCTCTCCTTGACTTTTTAAAAACTCATGCATTTCCAATTCTTCAAAGTCACAGACAGGTAAAATTCTCAGAGTCAGTAAGCCATTGTCATTAATCATTTTTAAAATCACCAGAATAATTATGCAGAATAAAAAACATAAAAAGGTTATTTTTTGTCATTACCTTTAACTTTATCCTCATCCTAGCTATTCTCTGAAGATTTACTTTATGACACTATATATTTCATCTGGGCAGAAAACTTGAATCCATATGTTAAATGAAACACCAAGATTCTTGTTCGGTCTAAAAATGATGTCATTTCCTCCACACCACTTGCAAAGCTTTGTTTTTTAAGGAGTCATTATGTTAGCATGAATTATATTGTTTCATAAATCATTCCATTGTCCTGGGTATGTACTCCACATCTGTTAGTAAAGACCAAGAAGGAAATGGGCAAGGCCTGAAGTCCTTTATTCTCACTGTATGTAGACCTATGATTCTGGAGAGAAATTATCACCAGCCCATAATTACAAATGGTAAGCAGCAGATTCTCCACCCAGGACTGGGTAGAATATGCATTTTTAATACAAGAAACACATAAAGCTGATCCTGTATTCTTCCCCAAGGACATGAAGGTAGAACAGAGTTGTTTTGATTTAATATAGAAAAACTCAAAGCAAGTTTTATAATCTTTCCAGAAAACATTAAGGAATCAAGATTATTGGAACTACCTTGGCAAAAGTCTTTGGACAGTTAACACTTGACTCACATTTTTGAACACATAAATATAGGTAAATTTATATAACTTTTCAAAATTAAAATATATTTGAGTCATCATACCAGTGACCACACTGAGATTACCAATATGCATATTCACGATTATGGGGATTTTGTTTTCTGTTCTTTGGGGATTTGGGTATTGTCATTGTAATGAGCAATTTTGTACATATGGCTTTGGGGGTTTTATTGATTATTTATTTAGGAAAAAGTCCAAACTAATTATTGGCTCAACATTTGACTTCTTTTGTGGCTCCTGCTTCATGCAGCTGTGTTGCTTTTCAGTAAGGTTGTACCAGTTTCCATGCCCAACGTTCTCCTACCTTCACTTTATTGATTAGCACAACCTGCGACTGCTCCTAAATGTCATTTCCTTCCCAATGAAGAGCCAATTATAGTGGATAATACATGTGTTCCCTGACACTTTAATTAGCATCTGCCTCAACCTAAGCATGTGACACTTCATGAAAGGAACGCTAGATCTTAAACAGCATGTAGGTATTCAAAGAAGGAAATATATAGTTTGTGAAGAAGGAACGAGACAGCAGGAGGTTTCAAACCAGTGAGGCTGGGGTCTTGGCGCCATTCTGCAATAGCTGCTGCATTCTTTGAAGAAGCCCTTGCTCTCTTCTCACTGGGTGACTGACACCTGTAAGGCTGCCCCTTGTCGTTCCCACATACTGAAGCCTGCTAAGACCATGTTCAGGCCAGGCCTAATTCCCACAGATGCTAAACTGCATTAGCCTAAAGTGGCTAAACTGCTAGGAGAAAGGCCATCTATTTAGATTGCTCTGGACATAACAATGGGGCCATCGTATTTCAAAGATGAACAATTATTCTCGTAGTCATTGTGAAATGTTTTCTTACACGCAGTGAGAATCCATTGACCAGATTTCCACCTTCCTCAAAAAAGATAAAAAAGCAAAAAAAGAAAAACACTTTGATCATCTAGCTCAGCACCAAATGTCCCCAGATTTCTTCTTGTCTGGCTAAAACTTCTCTAAAGATCTCTCATTTATGCTCTCAGAATCACAAAATGCAACCTAGCTATTGCTATATTTACTTCTGTTTTCTTGTAGGATGCTCTCACAGGCACGGCAGGAGCTAAATTGGGCTCTGATAGGGTTTCCTCATCCTGAGCCCGTTTTCTGAGCACACGGCATTCATAAATAGCCTGCAAGGCTTTGGGCTTCTGAGGTCACTGTGCTTCACACAATTGTTCTCCGCCAGACTACGTGAAAGACAGTGCCCGGGCTAAGGCCCGCAGTTCCTGGAAGCTGAGTTTCTCAGCATTGAAGGGCTATCTCTTCTCAGAGAAAAGCACAGCCTGGCTGTGGAGGGTGACCTTGGTCATTGTTCTTGGGGCCTGTGACTTCAGAAGTGGAGGTTGCTACTGAAACGATAGGACCAACCTCTAACCCGATACCATATGGCTCTCAGGACGCCTATATAAAGAGCAAATTGATATCTGTGATGGAATAAAAGCTTTGTAAACTCTCCTCTATTAGGAAGGAATGCAAATTAAAGTATTATCTGAATACTTTTCCCTCCCACTTCCTGGACACTCCTCAGGCTTAATTCTAACAGACGTCAGGGAGAGTAAGTATATGAAATGCTGTCATGACCAGTCTTAATGATTATTTTTGTATGAATAAGAGGAGTGTGTCGGGAGAAGGTGAAAAAAAATACCAAAGGCTTGGTAGTTCGATGAGGATGTTGTATGGGGGTAAAAATGAAGAGGGTCATGAAAAATTTACTGGTCTGTTGGCAGGAACATATTCTACTACCATGTAGTTATAGGTAGCAGTAGCATATAGCAGCAATTCAGAGATCACAGGTCAGTCTTCACTGTCACTTTATTGTGTTTTTCCAGTTGGATTTTCTCTTATTCCAAGTGACCTACTGCAATTTATATAAAATCTATGAACATTTCCTAAAATAAATACCCTGAGAGTTTCCACTTATTTCCATGGAAGCTGTACAGTTAAAAACAAAGAAACAATTTCATTCCTTTCTCCAGAGCTCAGTAATTTGTGGCAACCTGCATGCTTTAGAAAAACTCTCCTTTTGAGACAGAGAGGTGGAAAAAGCTGAGGATTTGAGAAACAATTCACTTTTAAAATGTGTTCATATATATCTTGGACGCATCTCTTTAAGGAAGTGCATAAAACCTTTGCAGGCTGTGAAGTGCTTGGATAATTGTCACTAAATATATCAGACACATGATGTGATTTAAGGTAATGTAATGAGCTAGTCTGTATCTAATATTCAGAACAAAGAATAAAACATCCCCCTGGTTATCATCCCCCCCTTTACCTCTCTCTGACAGCCTCTCCTTCCCTCTTTGGCAAAGGCCGCCATTCCACATAACTTGTAAATGTGTTTGAAGTCAAACCACTCAATAAGCGTTGTAATGTCCTAAACAATACAAAATGTTGACAACTTATTTTTCCCCCAATTTTTGATGAAGGAAGGGATGCTAATGTACCTTAATTACAGATATTGAATATACTTTCTTACCTTCCAAATGTAAGGAATGTTTGACAATATGATATAATTCAAAGCAATGTTTTTAACATTGTTATTAGTAGATACTCCTAAAAATATGGAGAGGAAATGAACAGCAGCTATATAGTTGTTTAAGCAAAAGTCAGTCTTTTCATATGAAAATAATTTTATTGACTTTTAAACTTTTTTTTTTTTTAAAGCATTTAGGTTACCCAGGATTACGTTTGGCCTGTCATGTTTGCATCAGCCTCACTTATATTTACACATATAATATTCTTTCTTTTATAGTTACCATTCCATGTTTATCCCCTGAGCCACATTCCTGGCTTTAGGACACAAACATTCACTCATACGTGTGCGAGCACACACAGGCACGCACATACGCAGAATAAATAGCCTTGGAGGTAATATCTTGAAGACCACCTGTCAATCCATTTAAATTAATATCAACTGATTATTTGACAAAACTGAAGTATGATTGGATTAAACTGGCAGGTCAATAATCAAAATAGGCCCAGTAAAGAGCTTCTTGAACCAACAAAACAAGGATAAAAATGAAAAAGATGAAATTATGGAAGTCATAGTTTGTCTTTGATTTAAGCCAACCCTAACTTATTTGGGGTTTTGTGTTTATTTCCAAAGATAAAATAGAAAGTTTTCTGCTTTGGAGAATAGATAAGGATTGTGCTACCATTAGGATTTCAGTAACATTTCTCGGTTAGAGACATATCTTGAAAATTGGGAGCTTATTATTCCGCCAGTATAAGCCAGGAGAGTTGGTGAAACGTTTGAATGAGGCAGGCCATGCCACCTAGCATACTAAAGAGAGCAATTTTATTTTACAGGGAGTATAATGAATTCCCCTGTTTGTGTATATAGGCACCTGGTTCTAGGTATGGTGCAATGACCCCTAAAATATTCCCATCATGCCCCTAAATCATGAAATCGACAACCCTCAGTTCTAAAGTGGCCTAAAATAGGTGGAATTTATTTTAAAATTCTAGAGATCACATAGCAGTGTTATTGACAGTGTAGGAACTGTTCGATCAACCTCAGGCTTTCTCCCTCTGCATTTCAGAATATTGGTGTCTCCATCTCACCTGGGAGTCACCTAGACATAAAGTAGAGGGTACCAAGCAACATCCAACTTGCAGACCTGGTGGTCAACTGGTCCCTCTGGAAAAAGGCAATCTCACAACTACTAAAGATGCTATTGCTTATTTGGAGAGCAAGAAATTATTCTAGATATCATTATTTCACTCCATCATCAGACCGTCTGAATTTGTCTAGGAGACTGCAGTACAAATATTTTCTAAGAATCCCTTGAGAACCTGCCAAGACACTTCAAGGCCCAAATAATTCAGGCTGTAACGCAAGGTTGAGAAACTAATGTACAGGAGAAAACACAGGCAGATACTCAGCCTTTATTTGACAATACTTTTTTTAAAAAATACTATCTATCTAGATAGATATATTTATTTCTCATTAGAGCTTACCATACTTTAGTATATCTCAAAAGAGTCCCCACAAGTACCTGAAATGTTATAATTCAAGGCCTGAAACTGATCTTTTATTTCAAATTCATTATAATTAAAATTGAGAGAAAAAATAGGAGTAAAAAGTAAATCTTTCCTACTTTCCAATAGGCTTCAGTGTATTGTTCTAAGCAAACAGTGTAAAACACTAGTCCAGCAGGACTGGTAGGACCATACTAGTGTTGACAGGACTCTGACACGCTCAATGAGAAATCCAACACCAATCTGGAAGGTCGGAGACAATAAAGAAGCTACCTGAGTCTGAGGGTGACCTACCCTGTTCCCACCTCTGTTACTTGGGAATGAGGCAGGGGAAAGAAAGACAGAAAAGTAAACAATAGCTTCTTTATTCTTACAGCTTTTTGGATCCATTTCTAAGGATCTCTAAAGACATACTGAGAAGTGTTTCCTTATTAACAACCTCTGACTACCCTTTCAGGCTGGAAGCATTTCCTTTGCGCTGGAGCAAAGCCCTGCTGTAATGCAAAGCCTCTTCCTCTGCTAATCACCAGGGAGATGGTAAAGAGCTGCCCATTAGCCTGTGTGCAGATAGCTCTCAGGTAAGTCTGGACTAAGTTTAAAAACCTCGACTCTTTCATGTCCAAGCTAATAAATACCTCTTGATAGTTGCTGGCTTCTCAAGATGGCCACCTTCCACTGCTACTGCCATCCTCTAAGGTAGGATTTTAGAAACTAAACCAATTGAAACCTATTTTTTAAAATCACTTTTGATAATTTTGTCATATGTGCCAAGCCATCGACTTAGCCCTAAACAAACCGTGAAGAAGACTGCTCCCTTCTTCGCTCTTGGTTTCTTTGGAGGCACCTTTCCTTAAAGCTGCCTCTGCCCTTGTCTTTGTGGGATCTCAGTGATGATCATTTTTCAATCCTTCATATTTTTACAGCTGTATTAAATATCAGAGATAATCAAATCAACCATGCTATGATACAAACCAGATGTTAAACCCACTAAAATCTCTAGACAAATTTTTATCTCCTTATTTTTAAAGTTATAGTCAAAGCTTCTTTGTTTTATTTCTCTTTTCTTTGGGCCTTTATTTTCAAAACTCAGTAAAGCATTACAATATTCTATTTGATTTTGTCACAAAATGATTTTTTAAAAATCACTTTAAAATGTGGGTTAATTTTGCCCATCATTTGAACTATCGGTTGCCAGATTTGGTAATTCTTCTTTCTTTTAACTTGAGTTAACTTGTTATTGTACTCAGTATATAGGTGCCACCTTAAAAGCCACCCTAGGTTTTGGAAATAAGATGATTTCTTTAGGTTTAAATCAATATAACCAACATATAGCAGGTGAGATGAGCCCTCTGCAGAAGTCACCTCATAGTATACATATAAAAAACATGGATATTTCCTTAAAATCTAGGCTCTCAGGCCCCAAAATGAGAGATTCTGATTTAATATTTTTGGTGGGGATTCCGTGAGTCTACATTTTAATAAGCACCACAAATGACTGTGGTGCTGGTATTGCAAGCAGCACAATTTGAGCAACACTAGACCAAAGAACAGGATGTCCCATTAGACAAAGCAGGAAGAGCAGTTCCCAGAAATCTAACCAAGACTTTATAGAGGTGAACAGAAACCATAGCCTAAACAATGGTATTAACAGAATTAAGGGAAAAAAGAGTAAGAGGAAGAAACAGAGCTTTGCATGTAGGCCATAGAAGGGAAAATTAAAGGGAAAATTTTGACCTCACACTGTTCAGAGAGAATATCTTGACACCCAGCACAGACAATTATGATTTCATGGTGGTTATTACCCTGCAATAAAGATGTATACATTGAGTTCTCTGTGGCTGAATGGCAGGAACCACTAAATAATCTAGTTTGCTAATTTTTTATGATCTTGCAACCTGTATTAATTCTTTACAAAGGAGAAAAAGCCAACACAAATATCCTAGTCTATTTATCAGTTTTTAAATAATACATTGCATGTTTACACATTGGTGTCTTGTTAATACGGTTAGCACCAATCGGTTCCTCTGAGTCTGATCAGCATTATACAGAATAAAAATCAAGTTTCCAGATCTTCAAAAGCAGACTTCTAAAACCTAATGCCAGGTTGATCCTGTCCACATTACTCCCCTATACAGCCCTGACAAGTAAGGGAAAGTGAGAAGTGAATGTCCACTGCCTGGTTTTTTTTATTTATTTTGTATTTTTAAAATAATTTAAAAATTTTTTTTAGAATATTATGGGGGTAAAAACACTCGGTTACATATATTGCCTTTGCACCGCCTGAGTCAGAGCTACAAGTGTGCCCATCCCCCAGGCACTGTGCACTGCACCTGTTAAGTGTGACTTTACCCATCCCCTTCTCCCTCCTCACCTGCCCAACACCGATGAATGTTACTTCCACATGTGCACAGAAGTGTTGATCAATTAGTACCAATTTGATGGTGAGTACATGTGGTGCTTGTTTTTTCATTCTTGTGATACTCCACTTAGAAGAATGGGCTCCAGCTCCATCCAGGATAATGGCAGATCTACCACTTACCAGATTTTGCATTAGTGATTCAACCTTTCCAAATATAAAAATTCCTTTTACATGATTTTAATTTTCATGAAAATTTCCCTCAATATTACCTCTTTCTAGCAACCAGCTGAGGTTACTTTTTCTTACTTTTATGTAATTTAACATTGTTGGTTTTTTAAAATTTCAAATATCATATATTAATATGTACCTGCATGTGTGTGAGATAAACCAAAAAATTGAAAGTGGTTCTATCTAAGAAGTGTATAAAATTTTCTTTTGTTTTTCTGTATTTTTTAAACTCACATATATAATAATTAATGTCTTTAAAATTATCATTGTCATTAATCTAATTCAATGATTCTTAACTTGGCTGCCATTAGAATCACCTGGGGAGCTTTTAAAAATTCAATACCCAGATGTACCCCAGAGTAATTAATAAGAATCTCTGATGGCAGAACTCAGGCATCAGTATTTTTTTTTAAAGCTCCCCAGTGATTCTAGTTTGCAACCAAAGTTGAAACTTCTGGTCTAATTCCAAATGCACTTACATTCAAGTCTTTAATGAGCCCAAAAATGACATCTTATAAAATTTTGTAGCATCTTGAGATTTAAATAAAAAATTTTCCCCAAATGACTTGAAATTAGTTCACTAAATCTTACTACAAATCAGAATGAGTGAACTTCCCAGGATCAATACAATATTTAATATACTTTCAAAATTCAGTTTTCATCTATTCTGTTGAGCTTAGTTTTTTGTTGTTTTTTTTTTAAGGAATTTGAACCTCTGCAAAATAGATTTAGGACGCCATGTCCCAAATAGAAATTGAAGAAGTTCAGATGGCCACTTCTTTGGGAGAGTGTCAGAGGACCTATTAAGGCATTAATGTTGGTTGAGATATCAAATTGAAGAGGAAAAGGCTCATTCAGACATCAGAAAACCTTCTGGTGGGAAGATACTTGCAGAAGCACCAATAGCGGGTCACTGGCTGAACAACAGAGGCAGATGGCACAGCATCAGGAGATGATGACAACAATTAAACAATATACAGTTGATTAGCAACTGAAAATGTCGACAATGGGCAACAGGAGACCTCCCAGAAAAAGGGAAGGAAATCAGAGGTGGAAACTCCATTGGCAAATAATGTGTAAACACCCAGGAATGAGAATGTTTGGAATTAGGTAACTTGAGCAGGACTCCAGTGGTAAGAGGGATTATTTGGCTCTCAAGGTGCTTTAGAATTTTTGTAAAAGTCATGGGTCTAGTTGCTGATGTTTGAAGCAAAAGACAAAAGCCGTTATAATGGAATGGATACACAAGTTTCAGTTTGGATCAGAAGTAAAACCAGCTCTCCAAGCTTCTTAAATTCTGTCTGACAAGAAACAAAATTGATACCACCCCTCTGGAAAAGCTCATCTTCTTGTGGGAACAACGCTGCGCCCACCCTGGGAGTTAGTTGTAAGGATATAAGGAAGACCATTTCAAAATCCAGGGACAATGTATGTGGCTCACAAGGGTGCGGAAGGGCATGGCTTAGCTGTGACAACGCAGCAGGGACCTCGGGAATCACCCTCCAGGTGGGTTTCTCCCTCCGCATTGCTCATCAGTCACACCTCATATCAAATCAATCACTAACTTCTGTCAATTCTAATTCAGCAGCATCACTTAAACATAACCAATTAACTCAATCCCTCTGTAATTGCCCTAATTGAGGCTGACACCGTCTCTCATGTTGATTACATTCTCTGAAAATCTAGGATGACATAACCACTACTGCATGGCAGGTGGACAAATGAGCATCCACAGGCCAAAGGGTGGGCAGAGAGATGTCTGGACAGTGGTCACTCTTTGAGACCTTTCACTGCCCCATTTGTTCTAATTTTGTTTTGTGTGTGTGTATGTGTGTGTTGGGGGGGGCGGGGAGAAGTGGTAATTGGAAAAGGAAATTTTGATTTTAGAGAGCTGGCAAGAGAATTTGGGATAGGTACCTGGAGGTTTATCTTATTTCTTCACAAATTCATTTCTTATTAGGGGTAGACAAAATTAAACTGATCCTGCTGGAGGTACATAGGTGGTCCCCAAGAAGTAGATTTTAGGCAGATTGGAGAGTGAAACTCTCGTAACTTTCCAGACCTTGCTTAGTAGTTCTGGATATCAAAACAAACAAACAAAACCGTTACCTTAGGTATATTTCAAGTAACAAAGAATTGAAAACATTTCCCCTCCTTTTTTTTTTTTCTTTTAACTTGTGGGTAGCCTGGGAGTTAGGTTAGAAGGCATTTATCACTTAGTAGACTTCAAGCACTTAGGAGACCACGAGTTTAAAATTTAAAAACCTTGTCTTCTAACCCAGATTATCTGGGTTATGTTAATTCTCTTTGGTCTATTTCAGTTTATGTACTTTTGGTTAAATCTTGCTGTTTAGTAGAGTCTGGTATAAGTATTTAACTTGGTCATGACTAAGGAATACTAAGGAAGAATGAGGTAGCCATACCTAGGACAGGTTGCTAAAGAAAAGTAAATGACTTCCCCTTCAAAGCCACATCCCAAAAGAGGAGGGGGATCATTAGAAACAAAAAGCAGGACAATGAGGGCCAGGCCTCCCCCACCCCACCTCCCACACCCTATAGGAAGCCCCCCTTCCAGAGCATCAATTTCATTACAAAAAGTGGCAATTGAGCCTACAGATTTCAGGTCCTCTGGGGACAGCAGCAGAGGTGCTGGGATTCCTGGAGAGTCTCAGAAGGCCTTGAACATTCCCAGAGCTTTTCCTAGAACTGGCTGGCTGGTGTTTGAGCCAAGCACTGCAATCCTTTCAGCTGAAATCAAAGACTGACTCAATCCAGCTCCATGGATACAGTAAGAGAGAAAAGGGACAAGAGATGACTAAGGGACTACAACTATTTCCTGACCTAAGCTGTTGACTTACTGTGAGTCTTGGGAAGGGCTTACATTTCTAGAATCATTAGGGGAATGTTTGATGAGCAGTTTCCAGCAACTTCAGAAATAGCCTGATGTTTAGGCCCTGAGAAAAACATTGCCTGCAACCCCAGAGGTTACAGGTGAATTCACTGACAGAGAATTTCCTTTTCTCTCTCCTGACAACCAGCATCACCTAATGCAGTCTGTCTTGCTTTTATTCTGTGTCCAGTGCACCAACATCCCTTGGTTTCCTGTCTAAACATCATTCATATGCTACCGTCTACTTGCTTCCTTGGTGGGTTGAATTGAGTCTCATGGGTTTGCTTTGAGCCTACCCCCAATGAGATTATAAAGTTTGGAGGGGAAAAAAAAAAAAAGTACATGAGTAACCCAAGTGAATCTACCCATACTACAGCAAACTCCCCTAAAACAGAACCAAGAAGAAACCCTTTCAAAGGCCATAACATACATTTTCTTTCATTATAAAATATTTTTGTAAGTATTTTTGTACCCCTTGTTTTAATTACACTCAGTTACACTCCAGGAATTTTTTCTCTCCTGAATCTTTTTTCTCTTTACTCAATTGTCCAATTTATTATGTTAATGCAATATCATACAAATAGACTGTTATTACCACCTTAAAAGAATATTGTGACCACCCCTTCCCTTGACCCAATATGATTATCCTTTTACCCTGACCACACCAGGGTAACGACCTCCACACTGCTAAATCCAATGGTCATTTCTCAGTTTCATCTTCCATCAATTGACCTATTAATATTTGACACTATAGCATTTGATACTATGGATCACTCAGTTCTTCTTGAAACACTCCTTTTATGTGGCTTCCAGGCCATCATTCTCTTGATTTTTCTTCTACCTAATTGGTCACTGCTTCTCTGTCTTTTTTTGCTGATTTTCTTCATCTCCCAAATCCTAAACATTGAAGTGAACCAGGACTCAGGCCTGTTCTCTGCTCTGTTCAAACCCATCTCCTAAGTGAGTTCATCTAGTCTCATGACTTTAGATACTGTCCTTGTATGTTGATGGTTGATGCTTAAATTTCTCTTTCCAGCTCTCACTTCTCTCTGGATTCCTCATTTGCATACATGGCTGCTTACTGGAGATCACTGTTTGGATGCCTAATGAGCATCTCAAGCTTATGTCCAAAAGCAAACTTCTTTTTCTAACTACCCTCAATTTTTCTCCAACATCATACCTCATAAAGATATCTCATCTTTCCAAACATTCAAACCAAAATCCATCAAGATTTTGGCTCTACTTTTCAAAATATGCCCAGAATCCTGCCATGTCTCATCACCTGTACTGCTGCTGTTCTGGTCCAAGCAATATTTATCTCTTCCCACCACCATTGTGATAGCCTCTCAACTTCCTCTTATGCTTCATCCATGTCCCGTTTCTATAAAATATCTTTTTAGATAAAGCTATAATTCACATACTACACAATTCACCATTTTAAATAATGCAATGAGTGGTTTTTAGCATATTCACAAAGTTGTACAAGCATTGCCACTATCTAATCCCAGAACATTTTTGGTACTCCAAAAGGAAACCCCATACCATTATCAGTCTCTTTCCATACTTCCCTCACCTCTAATCCCTGGAAAACTCTAAATCTACTTTCTGTCTCTATGTATTTGTCTATTCTGAAAATTTCATATAACTGGAATCATACCACGTGTGCCTTTTGTGTTTTTTTTTTATGTATCATATTTTCAAAGTGCATCCAAGTTGTAGCAGAAATCAGTACTTCATTTCCTCTTCTGGCTGCATAGTATTCCACTGCGTAGACATACTATTATCTCTGTTTATCCATTCATCATTTAATAGACATTTGAGTTGTTCCCACCTTTTGGCTATTGTGAATAGCATTGCTATTAACAGTAAATATGTTTACAATTCTCTTGATCATATGCCCAGGTGAGGAATTTCTGGATTATGTAGTAACTCTATGTTTAACTGTTTAAGGAACTATCAAACTGTGTTCTAAAGTAGCTGCACTATTTTACATTCCCACCAGCAATGTATGAGCCTACTATAAATTTTTAACACAGTGCCGAGAGCTATAGTATCCAAAAGGGTAGACACTAGCAACATATAGCTATTAAGCATTTGAAACTTGTGTAGACTAAATTGAGATGTGCTATAAGTGTAAAATACATGCCTGATTTTCAAGATTGAGTATGAAAAAAGAATATAAAATATCTCACTAATGAGAGTTTACATTTATTGCACAGTGAAATTATAGTATTTTGATATATTGGGTTAAGCAAAATATATTATTTAAATGAATTTTATACTAGCAAGGCAAGTTTAGCAGCACATTAAAAGGATTATATACCACAACCAAGTGGGATTTATTTCTGGAGTGCAAGGATGATTCAACATACAGAAATTGATAATTGTAATATGCTATATTAACAGAATGAAGGAAAGAAATGCACAATAATCTTAATTGATGCAGGGAAAGCATTTAACAAAATTCAACACTCTTTGCTGACAAAAGCACTCATCAAATAACGAATAAAAGGAAATTACATCAACATAATAAAAGCTGTATATAAAAAATGCACAGTGAACAACATATTCAATAGTGAAAGACTGAAAACTTTTCCTCTAAAATCAGGAACAAGGGAAGGATGCCCACTTTCACCACTTCTATTCAACATAGTTCTAGAAGTTCTAGCCAGAGCAATTAGGCAAGAAAACAAACAAACAAAAAAAGAATCCAAATTGGAAAGGAAGAAGTAAAATTACCTCTGTTTGCACATGATACTATCTTACATGAAGAGAACCCTAAAGATTCCACAAAAAGAAACTGGTAGAAGTAATAAGTGAATTCAGCAAAGTAGCAGGCAAAGTCAACACATAAAAATTTGTTTCTTTTTTACATACTAATAATGAATAATATGAGAGGAAATTAAAAAACAATTCTTTTTATAATGTCATAGCATCAAAAAGAATAAAATGCTTAAGAACTAATTTAACCAAAGACATGAAAGACTTATATGAAGAAAACTACATTGCTGAAAGAAATGAAAATGAAAACACATTTCATGTTCGTGGCTTAAAAGACTTAATATTGTTAAGAATTCGTTGCTACACAAAATGATATTCAATTCAATGCAATTTATATCAAAATCTCAATGATGATTTTGTAAAAATAGAAAATCTCATTGTAAAATTCATGTGGAATCTCAAGAGACCATGAATAGCCAAAACAATTTTGACAAAGAAGAATAAAACTATAGGACTCAACTTTTTAAAATCTTACTACAAAGCTACAGTAATCAAAACAGTGTGGGACTGGCATAAAAACACACACAGACCAATGGAATAGAAGAGAGAACCCAGAAATAAACCCTCATATATATGGTCAATGATTGTCAAAAAGGGTGCCAAGACTATTCAATGGGAAAAGGGCAGTCTTCAACAAATGATGCTGGGAGAATGGGATACTCATATACAAAAGAATAAAGTTGGACCATTACTTAACACCAGATACAAAAATCAAATTACGATAAAATGGACCAAAGACTGAAATGTAATACCTAAAACTATAAAACTCTTAAAAGAGAACATTGGGCAAAATCTTCATGATATTGGATTTGGCAATGATTTCTTGAATATGACTTCAAATTTACTCCAAAATATGAATTTCTTCCTACAAGCTAAATGCATGGTTCCACAAGTTCATGTGCAGGAAGACTACTTCAGGGATGTCAGAAAACCTTCCCAACATCATTCAAATAACAGGCACATTTGTAACCAAAATTTTTGTTTACCATTTAAACTAAAGATTTTCATATTCTTACTTTCTAGTTTTATTGTGAGCTAGAACACAAACTTACCTAAAGAGTGCACATCAAATTGAAAAGAGAAAAATTGTAATTCAAGAAAGGAGAATCAAGATTTGAAGAATAGACTGAATTATTAATATTTTCTCCAATTGTTCTTTGAATAGTTGAGTTGACAATACTCATTGTGTTCACAGAGTTTTATTGTTACTAAGGTATTGGGAGCTGGGAATGCATGCTATCTCAGAAACAATCTCACAAATGCTGGCTGCATTCCCAGGAAGTCCACTAAAGCTCATTTAACTCATTATGTAAGTGATTGTAAATGAGGGAAACTAATTCTAGAAAATAAATATTTCTTTCAAATATAATAAATATTTAAACATCTCTAGAATCTAAAAATTTTAAATGTAGATATAAAATAATGACAATAAATTTTTTTAAAAATAAAATTAATGACACACTGGTTGAGTTATGGTTGTAGATAGAGTGCGCCGGGAGATTTTTTGGAACTTTGACCACTCTCAAGGACTCTAGAGGCTGAAAGTGCTATTTATTCTGCCAGATTTGGCCCCTGCAAAAAAAGAAAAGAGGTTTTCCTTTTTTGAAGGAAGTGTCTCACCTACCAACATTACTCTCTTGTCCATCAAAACACCATATTAGGTATTTGGTTTTGTTTTGTTTTAATTCATGCACTCTAATTCAAAATGTTTGTACTTAGAAGTCAATGAAATTTATTCAATTGCTAAAGCAAAATTTTTCTTACTTGCATTCTTTTTAGTCTTATGGTTTCTTCAGGTCTATTATGGTGTAATTTTTTCTTTGATTTTCAAGGTCCCTTTCTCACATTTTCAGAATCTGTCAGCCTCAACTTGAGGACATATCATAACTAAGTAGAGACAGGGATCATATCACCCTTTCTCGTGAGAACTTTAAGTTTTCTCCCCCTGCAGGACCTTCTAGTTGATAATTGTATTCTTAGACTTCTTGGCCCTCACTCCATTAAGATCAAGGCTAAGCTGAAGGCTAATGAACCAGCTAAATGGCTGAGGTTCCGTTGTTATGGTTGGCTAGGACTAGGATGGACCTTTAGTGGCACAGTATTTAGAGTCAGGTGGCCCAGGACTTCATTCCAAATTCTTCACCTTACTGAATGGCCTTAACAAATGGATTTCACATCTCTGAGCCTCAGTGCTTTTATCTGCTAAGAAAGGATCATAATGTGCCACATAATGTATGTATGCCACATAATGATGTTTCACGAAAATGTACAGGCATATAGACTTTGGGTGAGCATGATGTGTTAATGTAGGGTCACCAAATGTAACAAGTGTACCACTCTTGTGGGGGGTGTTGACAATGGGGAAGGCTATGCTATGGGGGAGTAATGGAAAATCTCTGTACTTTCCTTTCAATTTTGCTGTGAACTCAAAACTGCTCTAAAAAAAGATCTTAAATTTAAAAGTTATAGGCACATAGAAGTATTCAGTTAATGCTAGTATTCCTCTCTCACCTCTTTTCTAACCTTTACCGTGGAAACCCAGAAAATGGAGGAATCTGACACTAGGTGGGAAACACTGCTTCAGGGAAGAGGTTCTATGAGCCCTGTTTCCCCAGGAGGATCAAGGTAATCTCCTTCCTTCTGCCATTGTTACGTCTCAGGGACAGTACATAGGTGGCAAAGAGGTAGATAAGGGAGGAGAGCAGGAATCATATTATAGCTAGGAACCAAATTGCAACTAGGAAGTGTTCCCTGGTGGGAACATACATAGTAAAAAATTCCCAGTAACCTTTGACAGATGTAGAGCTCATTACCATCTAATTAGCATAACATGGGTAGAGCTTTGTGGAGAATTCTAGAAAAGACTCATGTGCAGAAAGGGAAACTGTTACATAACCTACCCTGTTATATAACCTGTCATGTGATCTGTTATATAACACCAAATTGTCAATCACCCTCAAAGGTGGGACATAGTAACCAATCCTGCCAGGGGAAAGGTGGGACAAACTAGTGGGCTTATAAAAGGCAACATGTGCTCAGCCTCCAGCAACTTTCTCTAACCCTGGAAACTGACCCTTTCAACTCCCTTTGGAATATGTTTTTACTTTGTGTAGCTTCCTTCTTTCATTCTTTCTTTTATGTGATAAACTTTGTATTAAGTTGTTCTGTATTTGTGATCACTCCATCATTGGATTGACTTGGTACCAGTACACATTCTTTCGTTTATTTTTCTGAAGGCTGGTCAAGCAGTGCTCATTCTTGACACTGGGAACCAGGGGACCAGGGAACATCCACACAGACAAACCTAACACCAGCAGGAGAAGGAAAGGTCCTGATTTGGAGGTAGGAAGTAGTGCTGTTATATGGGATTGTGCAGACTGAGTCCCCCTCCAGGGTGACTGCCAAGGGAGATGAATGGGAGCTGAAATCTAGCCTGGGCTCTGCTTTGCAAACCCAGTATTGCAGGCAGTCTGGAGGAAAGGGAGCCTTTTTTTTCAGAATGGTTTGCTCTGAGGACACCTTTTGGCAATTTCTCTGTCCAGGGAGGGCATCCTTTTCAAAAACAAAAAAGGCAACATACCAAGTGCTAAAGAGACCTTACGAGAATGAGCCTCCATGTAAGTGATTCCTGGAGCTGTCCCCATCCCACAAGGAAAAAGGAATTTTCACTTTAGAGGGGGAGGAAGGACAAGATCAGACCTGATTCATCTATGGTATGGAATCAGTAGTCCCTATAATAAGCATTTGTAAATTA
This sequence comes from Lepilemur ruficaudatus, assembly GCA_963574885.1. Lineage (NCBI taxonomy): Eukaryota > Metazoa > Chordata > Mammalia > Primates > Lepilemuridae > Lepilemur > Lepilemur ruficaudatus. The sequence goes on along the minus strand of CAUYRT010090933.1, from coordinate 11,855 downwards.
TGTACTAAATTACCAAATATAGTAATTATATACTTATCTGTCAATAATCATATTTTAAACCCTGACTTTTTATAAATTAGATCCAAATTTATAGAAGAAGCACCCTACACCAAGTCCATCTATAGAACTGGAAACTAAATTTTTAAATTCACTTTTTATTTTGAGATAATTATAGACTCACATACACTCACAAGAAATACTTTAGAGAGACCCTGTGTATGTACCCTTTATCCAGTTTCCTTCAATGGCAAATTTTGTAATACTATAGTACAATATCACAACCAGGATATTGACCTTGTTATCAGTATCCAGATACAGAACATACCTATCACCGTGAGGGTCTCTCACATTGCCCTTTTATAGTTACACTTCCACGATCACTTCCCTTCTGCCTCCACTCCCTCCTTAACCCTAGGCAGCCCTTAATTTGTCCTCCATTCCTATAATTTTGTCATTTCAAAAATGTTATAGAAATGTAATCATAGCATATAGCATACAGATTTTTAATTTTTTTTTTTCATTAAGCAGAATTCTCTGGAGATTGATCAAGGTTGCTGCATGCATCAATAGTTTTTTCCTTTTAATTGCTAAGTAGTATCACGGTACGGATGGATCTCAGTGTTTTTAACCATTACTCCACTGAAGGGCATCTGGGTTGCTTCCAATTTTTGTCTATTACAAATAAATATTTGCTGCTGTAAACACTTGTGTGTAAGTATGTGTATGAGCATAAGTCATTATTTCTGTGAGATAACTGCTTAAGAGAGCTGGATTGTATGACAAGCACTTTTTATTTATTGAGAAAGTGAACAAACTATTATCCAGAGTGGTGTAACCCTTAACATTTCCACCCAAAGTAGTTGAGTGATCCAGTTTCTCCACAATTTTGACAGCATTTGATATTGTGATTATTTTACATTTTAGTCATCTGATATTTGCATAGTGTTATCTTATAGTGGTTTTAATTTGCATGTCTCTAATGACTAATTGAGTTGAATATCTTTTCGTATGTTTATTGTCCATCTGTATATTCTCTTTGATGAACTTTCTCTTTGTATCATTTCTCCATTTTCTAATTGAATTGTTTACTTTTTTCTGTTGATTTTTGGGAGTTCTAGTTATATTCTAGAAACTACTCCTTTGTTGAGTTTATGGTTTGCAAATATTATCTCCCATTGTGTAGCTTATATTTTCTTAATAGAGTCTTTCACAGATCAAAAGTTTTCAATTTTTATAAAGTTAGATTTAGTAATTTTTACTTCTATGAATCATACTTTTCATTTCAAGTCTAAGAATTCTTTGTGTAGCCCGTCAACAAAGATTATGTTTTATGTTATTTTTTCTTAAAGTTTTGTAGCTTTACATTTAAGACCATCATCCATTCTGAGATAATTTTTTATGAGGTATGAAACTTAGGTCAAGCTCCTTTTTTTTCTTGCTTATGAATGTCCAATTATGAGAGCAGCATGTGTTGAAAAAGCTATTGCTTCTCCACTGAATTGCTTTTGCACCTTTGTCAAAATCAGTTGCACATATTTGTGTGAATCTATTTCTGGGTTTTCTGTTTTCTTCCACTGATTTATAAGTCTATCCTTCAGTCAATATCACCCAGTGTTTATTACTGTAGCTACATAATGTCTATCATTTTTCTTTTATTAGCTTGTTAATATGGAGGATTACATATTATGGTGGCTTATAAGAATTTATCAGTTATTGTGATGAAAGAAAAGATGAGTGATACAATTGGGCCATAGGGTTTGATCTGGGCCACCTATGTTGTTGAGATGGACAGTGAATCTCAGAATTCTTAAGACAAGAAGTGATATGGGTCTCCTCCATTAGACTGCAAGATCCCAGAGAACAGGGGCCATGTTGCATTCTTTAAGGCCTGGAACTATAGTTAAGTAGTCAATGTGTTTGTAGAATGAGTAAAAAAAAAAAAAGTCCTATAATCATTGATCTGTCCAGTAATTAAACCCAAAGGAAAGGCCACTTCTTTTGGCAGAGACAGGTACTTCTTTAAGAGAATTAAAGAGCATGTCCAGAGGCCTTCCTTGGAAAGAGTCATTATTCATCACTTCAACTCCCACAAAGGGAATGATCCATAGATAAGGAATCACAGGCCAGAATTTTCCCTGAAAGTGAAATGAATGTATTTGATAAACTTGGGTAAACATTAAGCTAGACAACTCCTTCATTAACCACTTTTTCTTTTTGATTTCTTATTGTTGACATTGGACATTTCCCAAGCCCACAGCTGTGCTCTCTAAAGAAATTCATTCACATTTCTTACGTGGTTATGGATCTATTGATCTGGTCAACAGAGGCTGATATGTTACTTGTGCTCAACAAACAAGTGTGTCTTTTGATCTTTACCAGGAAACCAAATGCCATTGGCAGTTAGGACTGTGACTATAACAACTGACTACCCAAAGGAGGGGCAGTAGGGAAGGACAGATTATTTAGAATTTCTAGCTGAAGTTAACTGTTCATACCTTCCCACATTCACCCCATCTCGGTTACTTTTGTGTACCTGTGTTGCTGGAGGTAATGGCAGTGGTGTTGGTGCCTCTCAGACTGTGCTTATTCTATAAAGGAGAGATTATTCACCAGGCATCCAATCCACACCCCAGGCTGTTAATCCCTTGGAAATTGTATGAAATTGATAACTATATGTGCATATGTAATTTTCTAGTAGAAAGGTCTTGTGGTTTTATTGTAGTTTTTAAAAAGTTAGCAATCTAGATAAATGTTTTACACAATTAGCCTGTTAATGTAGAGATAAAGGTGGTAACGGAAAGGGATGGCAGTGTGTTGCCGACAAACTAACTCAATCTGTTTCCTTTTGGCAGATATTGGTCATCTTCCAGGTTAAAGTTTGGGCTGTAGGTCTTCTCCCCCCATAATCTTGCTATTAGGTCAATATTACAATAATGAAAAATCTCAGACATGCAAACATACATATAATACAAAGGTGTTAACAAGTAGAAATTGAGAATACTAAAAAAGAATATGCCATCTGCCAAAAAGAAATAGCAGAAGGAGAAAATGTTGAGAAACTAATTGGCCTGGGAGTGCTTGGAGGGCTGTGTGACAGTCCGCAACACATGCACAGTGAATTCACACACACCCTTAACTGCATGCCATTTTAAAAAAGGCCAAACCACCTCAATAGGACAAATTATTTCTCCTGCAATTGGGCCAATAAGATTATGTTGCCCAAATATCATTGACTAACGTGACTCTGAATCCCATGTTGTCCATACATATTGATAAGATTAAAAAATTAGGACCAGGTTGAATGTGGCAGAGATAAAGGGATTAAAAGTGACAGACATATTAAGTAGAAGAAAATTTACTATGTATAGTAACTAGATTGCATTTATAAAACAGTTTAGGAAGAAGGATGCCTATATTTTAATTTTTCAGTAGAAGGCAAAGTGTGTATCAAAACAAAGCCAAGCAGGAGGGATGGACACAACAGAGAGCATATACTGTAAACAGTTTGATTACAGTGGACAGCTTTACCCGGGCAACAAGCTTCAGGGGACTAGGATATGCCACCCCAGAAAGTGCCACTTTGGCATAAGGATTATTTTGAGCCAGAGGCAAATGGGGATCAACAGATACAGGGAGAGATTTTTTTTCCAGAGCTTTTTCTTATCTGACTAAAAGCAAGACTTCTGAAAAATGAACACTGCCATGGATCCTCTATCCTAGGGAAGTTTTACGGCCATGAAGAAAATGGAACGTCAGCACCAAAGTGGAGCTGCACAAACCAACCTTACTCCACTAGTTTCCCCCATATATTTTTCTCTTCCAGTTTGCTGTCTTAGAAAGCCTAAAACCTTTCTTTGTCTTGTCTCTTCTCTACAAATTTATCATTCTTTTATGAAGATGCTACATAAAGCCAAGTTCTAACCACTCCTTTCAGTTACCCTTCATTTTGGCTTCTCCTATGTGCTATACGCTGCACATGTTAATAAACTGTTTGTCACTTGTTAATCTGTCTTTTGTCAGTCTAATTTTACAAGTCCCCAGCCAGAGATCCTAAGAGGGTAGAAGGAAAAAGAATTTTTTTTTTGAACTGTAGAAGAGGAAAAATTTCTCCTCTACACTCTTAGGGGTTCTGGCAGGGCCTAAGGAATTAAACTGAGCTAAGACAGAGTAATGGGATAAAAGCATGCAAATTTATGTGAGATAAGGAAATGAAGAGCCAAAGAAGTCGTTGATGTTGAACACTTACGTACTGAATTGGAGAAAATGAAGTAAATGATAAAAACATGACAAACATGGAGTAGGAGAGTTAATAGTGGAAAAGTAATGAGGAAGATAGTGGTTAGTTTAACAAGATTTGTTTGCATAGATTTTTCTCAACTTCAATTTCCCATCTCTGGTGATAAGAATGCTACTTTCCTCCTGGCATAGGGAGAACATTCCCCAGTCTCTCATATGGTGATTTTATCTCTTGCTTTTAGGAAGGAAAAGGGAAGGCCAGAGTGCTCTTCTTATACTTGTTGCTATTCAGGTGACTTTAGCTCAAAGTAATCCTTATGCCAAAGTGGCATATATTTTTTGGGGGGAGGACATATTCTGCCACCTTGCACTCCCCGACAGAGTATGGGGATACTCTAGCTAGTATCATGATAGAATAAATGTCTGGGAAGTGTTCAAAGTCCAGCCACCTGGGGCATAAGGATATAAAGTTTGTAAAGGCTGGAAGTAAAATATAGTTATGGTTTCTTCACAAACGTGCTTCTTATTTCCAGTGAGTGTAGGCTAAGAGACCAAAATATGGTATCCATAGACATAATGGGCCTTAAAAGGAGTTGGAAAGAAGTAGGATAGGCCTGCAGTGAAAGCATTAAGAGTCACTCTCCAGGCAATACCTCAATAGTGTAATGTTAAGCAGTATGGTCTACAACCCCTCCAGGCATGACACCCAGTCTCTTTGAGTCCAGACTGATTCAGATTTTGTCACACTAAGATTCTAAGCCAAATCTGAATTGCAAGGAAGGGGGAACTACTGAAAACCAAGGCCTGGGAGACTGGGTTGAAGACCCTACTGAGAATTCAGTTCCTTCCTGGACCTGTTGGTCACCCTCACGTTTTAAACTGCCAGGGGTATCTACATTCCTACATTCCTGACTTCTTTTCATCTACATGTTCATGACAAAGTAGCAATTAATAAATTTCAGCGTGAGAGCACAGAAGCCGTAAACATAATAGCACCGTCTCTATTTTCTATACTCATCTGGATTTGAGCAAGCGTGGTAGGTCTGAAAACTAAACAAACTCTCCTGGTTGCCAACTTAGCTTCTCTGTGGGCAGTGGGAGAGTCACCAAGTGTTCCCACTTTTCATCTGTGACCTCGGAACTATATAGATTTTGAATCCAAATTATTTTATAGCAGATTTACAGCATTAAAAAAGAATTAAATAGTTGGCATAAATGAAAAAATTAAAATATTCTAATTTCCTTCCCTCTTCTGTGGATCCAGTGGCAGAAAATTAGGCGAACATAGTCCCATGTGGCTGTGTGTTTGTGTATAGTTTCGGTAATTATGTGTAAATAATTAGGTAGATTAAAGGAGAACAATACTGAATGTGTAATCAATTAGAACAAATAAGAAAATTATTGTTCTGGGAATACAATCTTTCTTAGAAAATATTACAAAAGTTTTTGTTTATAAATAAGTTAAAAATGTAGCAACATTAGCGATGTAGCAAACTCAAACTTCAGAATTTATTAGAAATGGATCTTTCATGTTCAACTGGAGAATATTTTGATTATAAGATAATGTAGTATAGCCACGGTCAATTTATTATCTCTCACTAGCTCTTTTCTCTTCCAACATCCTAATTTTTAATTTTATAAATATTTCAAGAGCAGGGTAATACATCTGTTTCTTATTTATTTACATTTTATCTGCTGTGATGTTTAGTATGAGCTATTAGAAATTCCAGAAGCTTTTAAGCTTTTATGAAAGATATTAAGTTTTCTTTTTTCCCCTTTGAACAAGGGTGGGATGCTTTACCAAGGGAAAAAAAAAACTTCAAGGCCTGGTGCGGTGGCTCACGCCTATAATCCTAGCACTCCGGGAGGCCAAGGTGGGAGGATCGTTTGAGCTCAGGAGTTCAAGACCAGCCTGAGCAAGAGCGAGACCCCATCTCTACCAAAAATAGAAAAAATTAGCCGGGCATGTTGGCACATGACTGTAGTCCCAGCTACTCAGGAGGCTGAGGCAGAAGGATTGCTTGAACCCAGGAGTTTGAGGTTGCTGTGAGCTAGGCTGACGCCATGGCACTCTACCCTGGGCAACACAATGAGACGCTGTCTCAAAAAAAAAAAAAAAAAAAAAAAAAAAACTTCAAATCCCCAAAGGTTTAGTTTGAAATTCAAACTCAGAAACTTCAAGTGGATTTTGAAAGTTGGCACAAGGCATCCTTCCAGCATTGCATTCAAGGACCTCAAGACGTCTTCTTTTCCAGCCCATTCCTTTTAATGTGAAGATGTTTCTTTTCATTGAACCCTATGATTTTATTGCACAGTGGCAATATTTCTAAAATTAAGTTTGAAAACACAAATAGAACCTTAGAGCCAAGTTTTAGAAAGCCAATTCTTGAAGGAATCCAGAGACAAATTAGCTTTAACTTTGCAAGAGTCTACCTGCTACTTGTTCTCAGTGTTTTAAACAATGTAAAATGTGCTTAACAACTCACATGAGACAAAAAAAAAGGAATGTATTTCTTGTTCCTAATTCAGACAAAGCAGAGTAATTCCTAGGATTGGTAAACCAAAGGCATGTGACCAAATGCTTTACTCATTTCTTAGGCTGATTGCTTCTTCCCCCAGTCTTTTTTCCCCCCCTCAGACACCAATTGATTTAGATGAGTTATAGGACATTGTCTCATATTTCTTAATAGTAATCTTTTAAATTAGCCCACTGCCTGCACATTAGGTGCTCATGAAAATTTTGAATTATTCACAGGCAAGTAAATATTAATCTTTTGAAATTAAGCAGATGCGCCCTCAAAAGTAGAATATGCTGCAACACATCCAGCTCTCTGCTTTTCTCCCTTTGGTTGAGTCTTCTATGATTATTTCATTAAAAATAATGGAATGATTCCTGACCATGCCTTGTCTCCTTTCAAAGGGGTACATCTCTTACATAAAGGCCACCTAGAGGCTGAAAAGCTTTGAAGCTGAAGGGATGGCAGTGTGGTCATAACAAAGTTATAGCAAAGTCAAACAGTGGAGAGAGGAAACTTGAATAATAGTACCCCCAGTTCAAGGGGTAATGAATTGCTGCACAGAAGTATCAATACTTGAAAAACAAGTAATCTGCTTACAAATAGATAAGCAATCTTCAATAGGAAGACCTCAAGGTGCCATCACTTAAGTTAGAATATATCAATGGCATTAAAATTTCAAAAAAATGGCTTTAATTTTGTTGAACATAATTAAGCTATATTGATTTTTCTTTTAAAAAAAAGCAATTAGGCCGGGCGCGGTGGCTCACGCCTGTAATCCTAGCACTCTGGGAGGCCGAGGCGGGCGGATAGCTCAAGGTCAGGAGTTCGAGACCAGCCTGAGCAAGAGCGAGACCCCATCTCTACTATAAATAGAAAGAAATTAATTGGCCAACCAAAACTATATGTAAAAAAATTAGCCGGGCATGGTGGCGCATGCCTGTAGTCCCAGCTACTTGGGAGGCGGAGGCAGAAGGACTGCTTGAGCCCAGGAGTTTGAGGTTGCTGTGAGCTAGGCTGATGCCACGGCACTCTACAACCTGGGCAACAGAGTGAGACTCTGTCTCAAAAAATAAATAAATAAATAAATAAATAAATAAATAAAAATAAAAAAAAGCAATTATAATAGAAAAGGTAGGGAAATTCTGGCTCTGTTTTATCCACTCAACAGATGCAACTGGGCTATGCTCTTATTCATTTCTGTCAATGGGAAGAAGATTCTGATCATATAATTGGTCAGTATTTATAAAAGCCACTTTCCTATTCTGTGCCATGGTGTGATTGAGCAATGTCTGAAAAATAAATAGATGTTAAAGGTCAGAGTTGTCATTTAGAGACTTTTTTAATGTATTTTCAGCTTGGGTCTACTTTTACCTTAATAGACAGTGAATATTTGTTCTCACAATTTGGAAACATTATGGACAACAGACAAAAATGTCACTTCTACTAGTTGGAGGGGAATGGGTCCAAAAGACCTAGTTGGTAATTGGAAAGAGAGACAATAGATTATTGTCTTAGTTCTCATCTTGGCTTGGGGAAGTGGTGAGGGGGAGCAGAGTTGAGTTGGAGATTGTCCCTGTGCCCTCCTTTAAACTTTCCCTAACACTTTCACCACTTTAATTCTCTCCCTCCTCTGCCCTCATCAGTGTCTACTTCTACCTCACCATCTCTTTCTAGGGTATCTGTCATCTTGTTATTATCAGTCTTTTAAATTTCAGCTCATTGACATTTTACCAAGGTTGGGATTATTTACCAATAATCCAGACATTTGCCTTCTATTCCTGCTTCTGATATGAACAGTAGTGATGATAATTTTTTATGTCTTTGCAGCTTCACAATGAAATGCAATACCTTAAAGTATTAATAAGAGATTAAACTTGATGAGTTGGGATAATTTCTAGGTCCTTATGTCTTCACTTGCTCAAATCTGAGGCCCATGACTGACATTTTTCTTCTAAAATATTTTCAACACGATATGACAGTCAGAAATGAGACTGCAGCCAAAGAAGTTGTTAGTTAAAATGGGAAATAGACTGACAGCTACATGCCACATTTCCCTGTGCTCTTCGTTGTCTGGTGGATCTCAGATGACATTGAGAAGCAAAGCAAGTCATGATCCATAGATGTCTTGCCCATTCCTGCCCACTCTGAGCTGTTAGGTGAAATTTTATATACTGTGTAGTACAGAGCACAGCAAACTTACAGAATGGCAGAATTCCATCAGGCATCATTAAAAGTTTTAGGCCTCTCAATTGTCTTTGTATCTGTAACCCAAATTTTCCATGGATCTCATTTTCTTTTTATGTCCAGTGGGTAGTGTCCTATATACTTCACAACAAAGTCCTGAAACAAAATTCCTCTGAGATATTTCCCATCCACAGAATTGTTGTTACAATGATAGTGGATGTGACAATTTGTAATCTCACTTCAGTTACTTAACAGGGAAAAAATTAGTGAATACAGCATTCATCAACACGTCAACATCTGATGTTCTATTTTTATGTTGCACATATGAAATGCAGAAAGGAGAGCCTAAGCCTTTAAGTTACCTTTAACTATTTTGTTGTAGGGAGTAGAATTTGGCTGTGCTTGGGATAGTTTAGATCACAGAATTTTGTAAAGTTATGTTGTTTTAGGGGCTCTGAATGTTGCTGTGAGTTCAGAATCTAGCTCCCTTCCCAAGTGACTCATATATACATCAGAAGCACGACATTATGATTCCTTCATATATAGAAGCTGAAGAACTGATTTTCCAATGGCATCAAAATATTTTAACTATATGCAATCACAGCAACAACAAAAATAAATAGGACTTGATTAAATTAAAAAGCTTCTGCACAACCAAGGAAACAATCAATAGAGTGAGTGGACAATCTACAGAATGAGAGAAATATTCACAAGCTATACATCCCATAAAGAGCTAATAATAAGAATCTACAATGAACTCAAGCAAATAAGCAAGAAGAAAGCAAAACAACCCCATTACTAAGTGGCCAAAAGACATGAACAGAAGCTTTTCAGAAGAAAATAGACAAATGGCCAATAAACATATGAAAAAATGCTCAACATCACGAACCATCAGGGAAATGCAAATTAAATCCACAGTGACATATCACCTTATCCCAAGTAGAATGGCTTTTATTAAAAAGTTCAAAAACAATAGATGCTGGCATGGATGCAGAGAGAAAGGAATGCTTATACACTGTTGATGGGGCTGCAAACTAGTACAACCTCTATGCAAAACAGCATGGAGATTCCTTAAAGAACTAAAAATCAACCTACCATCAATCCAGCAATTCCATTTACCCAGAAAAGATGTCATTTTATCAAAAAGCATCTGCACCCAAATGTTTATCACAGCACAATTCACAATTTCAAAGATGTGTAATCAATCCAAATGCCCATCAATTCGTGAGTGTATGAACAAAATGTGGTATATGTATACCATGGAATACTACTCAGCCACGAAGAAGGATGACAATGCCTTTTGCAACAATATGAAGGGAACCAGAGACCATTATCCTAAGTGAAGTATCTAAAGAATGGAAAAACAAACATCACATGTACTCACTATTAAATTGTAACTAACCAGTGAGCACACATGTGCATAGAGGGTGGTATAACACAGGGGAAATCAGTTGGGTGGGGTTATGGATGAAAACCTACTTAATGGGTACAATGAACACTATCTTGGCTATAGGCACATTTATAACCCTGACTCAAGCATTGAAAAAGTGATCCATGTAACCAAAAACATGTGTAGCCAGCCCCATAATACTTTGAAATAATATATATACACACATATATATGAATACATAAAAACTATATGCGAGTTTAAAAGAAGCAATTTTCATTTCAAAATAAAACTGAATACTGAAACTTAGTAGACAAGATTTACTTGTTCAGTCCTTACAGGGGCCTATTCTATGTCATAAACAATTGGAAAATTACCTTTTAAAATAAACCATTCACAATAACATCAGAAATATCAAATGCTTAGGAATAAATTTAATGAAAAGTTATTGATTTTATATTACCTATGTTCGTTATAGTGCCTATTTTACATAGGCTATTGCCCATGTTAAAAAAAAAAAGGCATTAAAACTATAAATATCTCTAAGTACTACTTTAGCCAAATCCCACAATTTTTTTGTAAATTTTTTTTTTATTTCAGCATATTATGGGAGTACAAATGTTTAGGTTACGTATATTGCCTTTTCCCCCAGAGTCAGAGCTTCAAGCATGTCCATCCCCTAAATGGTGCACACCACACCCCTTAGATGTGTATATACCCATCCTCTCCTCCCCCCTCCCACCTGCCCAACACCCGATGAATGTTACTACTATATGTGCACTTAACTGTTGATCAGTTAATATCAGTTTGATGGTGAGTACACATGGTGCTTGTTTTTCCATTCTTGTGATACTTCACTTAGTAGATTGGGCTTCAGTTCTATTCAGGATAATGCAAGAGGTGCTAGATCACCATTGTTTTTTGTGGCTGAGTAGAACTCCATGGTATACATATACCACATTTTATTAATCCACTCATGTATTGATGGGCACTTGGGTTGTTTCCACATCTTTGCAATTGAATTCTGCTGCTATAAACATTCGAGTGCACATGTCTTTTTTATAAAATAACTTTTTTTCCTTTGGGTAGATGCCCAGTAATAGGATTGCTGGATCAAATGGTAGTTCTACTTTTAGCTATTTGAGATATCTCCATATTACTTTCCACAGATGTACTAGTTTGCAGTCCCACCAGCAGTGTATGAGTGTTTCTATTTCTCTGCATCCACACCAACATTTATTGTTTTGGCACATTTTGATAAAAGTCGTTCTCACTAGAGTTAAGTGATATCTCATTGTGGTTTCTTTTGCATTTCTCTGATGATTTGAGATGTAGAGCATTTTTAATATGTTTGTTGGCCATTAGTCTATCTTCTTTTGAAAAGTTTCTGTTCTTGTCCTTTGCCTACTTTTTAATGGGGTTGTTTGATTTTTTTCTTGATGATTTTCCTGACTTGTATATAGATTCTAGTTATCCGCCCTTTATTGGATGAGTAGCATGTAAATATTTTGTCCCATTCTGTAGGTTGT
>CAUYRT010090931.1:0-18162 GCA_963574885.1 Lepilemur ruficaudatus | reverse complement strand
TCCATTCTTGTGATATTTCACTTAGTAGAATGGGCTCCAGCTCTATCCAGGATAATACAAGCAGTGCTGGATCACCATTGTCATGGTCATGTGGATGGTTGGTGCCAATTAAAACCAGTCTACCCATCATAAAGATATGACATCTAATTTTAACTATTCGATTCTATAAAGAATACTTCCCAGAACTCACCTGTGGTACCCCCGATCTTACTGATTTGCACCTCCTTTCTTCTTGATTAGCAAAACGTCAACATTTTTTTTGGGCGAGTTCCCTCCCCAGGTATTCCTTCAAAGAGGCCATGTGGAAATGGTGCCTGGAGTTCTTCAAGCTTTCTGCCTTGTTAACCAATGTTCTTCTGATACTCTTGGTTTCCTGCCAGCAGCCGCTTTGTGAGTCTTATCCTTTGCGTCCATTGCTCCCTTGCTCTCTCCAGTTAGCAGAGCAGTGCTGTTGGCCCCTTGTGTCCAGGGGGTTGCCCGCGGTGACAGCAGGGCCCCTAGTGACATAGTTCTTTCCTTTGTGTCCTGCCCCTCCTTCTACTAGCACACAGCAGCCTTACATAGCAGCTGGTATGGTTACCTTCCAATCAACAGGCCTTGATCTCTCATGGTGATTTTTCTCTCAGGTTTCCATTACTTTCCATTTCCCCTCTAGGATCGCAACTCCCTCCCCTCCCACTCCTCACCCAGTCCCTTAATGTACACTTGTGACCAAGTTCAATTGCTCCTCTGCCACAGGGCTTCGGGCCTGATGCAAATCAAGATTGTTGATCAGGCATCTTCCTAGGATCTCCAAACATGCCACGGTTACCTCAGAGCTCCTCAAACATCCCTGACGGTTTTGAGGCTGATGTGCACACACAGGAGAGGTACAGCTGACTCCATTTCTGATCTGCCAAGATACTGTGGCATTCACTGCTCTGTCCTCTGCACTTGGAATAGTGCCGGCACTCAGTAAACGCTTGCGGCATGGATGAATGACACATGTTACTTAACCTTTCATTGAGCGCTACAGTACTGTCATTACAAAGAAATATTCTATAGAACAAAGCTATGTCCATATTCTGGTGAATGGCAATCTTAAAAACTGATTCTAAAGAATATTCTGCAGCAAATGATTCTGCAGATGTGGGTCGATGTTGGTGTTGCCTGGCAGAGAGAAAAGGATTAGAAGAAACCTGAAGAGGAGTCAGCCCTTTTTTTTGGTCCTCCGAAAGTAGACATCACCTGTCACTCCTTTCAGTTCTCCAACTTTGCCATCACACCTGACAGAAAAGCTGCTCAAATTGCCAAAGCACCCAGCAAATGAGCAAGAAAGCAAATAGTATTCATACACTGGCAAATTCTCACTGTATGATCTGAGGATTTGATCCTACTCTGGTTTGGTGGGCCTTCATCTGGAATGCCAGTATGCTCAACTTGGAGCATCACATTGCCAATATGTTTACCCATTAGATAAAGGGCAGCTGTAAAAGCTGTTTTCAAGTATTTGAAGGGACTTCCCGTAGGAAAGGAGATTTCTTCTGTGTTGCTCCAGGAAACTAAAGTAGGGCTAACACTACAAGCGTTAGCCACAAGTCAGTCATACCTCCCCCAGGCCTGCTGGTTTGCAGCCACTGAAGTTCAGAATACCCAGGCTTGGCCCTGCCTTGTTTCAGAACATATCTTACATATATTGGGGATTCTTTTCCCCGTAATCAGTTGTCTGGAATTAATTTTGTTATCCTAAGCCTAAGCCTGGTACTTGATAGGCAGACATGCAAATGCCTCTCATTACCTAAACTTTTTCCTAACATCTGTTATGTCTGCCTAACCTGAACAGCTACATCTTTGCCTTGGTGAATTGACAAGAAGACACAAAGCTCTGAGCTCAAGCTCAATTTTGAGGTCTGATGACCTTCCCATGTTATTCTGACAGCCTTCTTTCCTCGCGGCCCGGCCCCTGCCCCCTCTACTTAGAGTGCTTACATACCCCAGGCTGCCCGGCACAGTCCCTGTGTGATTATTTCTAGCAAACCGCTTTCACTTGCAGTGTACCAGTTGGAACGATAGACTATATTATCCACTGGGTGCCTAACTGATCTTTCCTAGAAGCAAATGCCACAAGAGTTGCACCATCCTTAGTGGCAAAGTCCAACCAGGTCCAAACATGAGGAAGAGTTTTTTAACAATTCAAGTTGCTTAAAAGAACGGACAAGGCCAGGGTAGGAGTTAGTCAGCTCCTTATTGCTAAAGGTGTTCTTTCATACTATGTTTTTTTTAGTAGCGTTAAATGACCATTTTTCAGGGATGTTGTCAAAGATCTTCTTGCCTGGCATCAGGATTTGGGTAAGTGACTTTTCAAGCACATTCCGACTTATTTTCCAGTTAGTTTATGAAAACTCAGAGGAGGAAGGTGTGGAAGGACACAATGCATAACGGCTGTTGCCTCCTGGATTCTGAGTGTTACTAGTTACTTTCTAATTTGTTATGAGCTTTCATATGAGGAGCTATATGCCTTTTTTTTCAGTTTGTCCTTGTGAATTTTGAATTCTATATGATTATATGGTCAAATAATATTTACCTTCTGCTTTCCACGGTTGTTTTGATATTTTAAAACATAAAGTTCATCTAATTTAAAACATCTTTAGTTGAAGGAAAATGCAAGAGCATAAAAGTAGTAAAACTGAGTAATGGTAGCTATGCCTGAGGTAATGATTTTTTTTTCTTAGCCAGGTATATTCCTATAGTTTTTGATAAATGAAAGAGGATCATCCTAATAAGTTTCAGATACTTATCTAAATAAACTACAACATAATAACTGACAGATGAGTCATAGTAATAGAATAGAGGGAATTAGGGGAACATTAGGGAGATTATAATACTAATTTATATTATATACTTTTAAAAAAACTGACAATTGTACAAATACATCCTGCCCTGCTTGTGGTTAGGGAAAATGTTGTCATAAGCGTTTTATTCTTCTCCAATTCAAACTCCCAATGAGTTCACTGTTTTCTTTAATCCTCTACTAATAGAGCAATTTTAAAGAAAATTGTCTCTATAATTGAAGCAGGTGATATCTCATAGGATTTCAGATCTCTGTTTCTTTTCTTTTTAGAGTGAGTATATTTTTTTGATTAGGTGTAGGAATACTCCTTCCCCTAAGAAATACACTTTCTGCATGTCAGGAGAAAGAAATTTAGTCCAGTAGCATTGCTTACTTGTTAAACAACATGAGCTTTAGCACCATTATTCAGAACCAATTTTGTTGTTGATGATTACAATATTGTTACAAGTATCCTGCTACTTACAGATGTCATGAGATACAAAAAGCCTGAGTTTAACAGCATGGTAGTATATGGATCTGCTTGCTGGGTTTACATACCTCCTTTTTCCTGTTCGTATTCCATCATATCACATAGTCCAGTAACCTCTTAGCAAAGTCTCTAAGTTGCTAGTTTTAACTAAAAATGTTAAGTATTTATTTTCTATCAAATAAATAGATGTTTAGAGCTTTAAAGGACAAACAGAAAACGGTTTTTAATGAAACACAGCAGAGCTTAGACGCCCGCGTCGTCTATCCCTGAGTGCTGCCCCCCAGAGGCAACAGCGGTTTCCAACACATTTAACTCTTGCTTCTGGCATTTATCACTTATAAGCTTATTTCTAAGCTTATTCTATACTAATATTACTGAGGTTTTCCGTTTTGGATGCTATTTATAGGCTTCATTTTATAAAATACAAAGATTTAACTTTTGTTCTGCCATTCCCACCCACGTTTCCTCTCCCCATCCTCCTAATATAGTTTGGTTACATTGATATGACTTTGTAAGTATTTGTCACAGATAAATGCCACTATAATTCCCCTAAACTTTCTGACAAAGCTGTAAAACGCTCCCACGTGGTCAATTAGTGTTGTCAGTCCTTTGTTTTTGTTTTTTGTGTATTGTTTTTGTCCCCTGTGGCACTCCACCACTCCACACTCCTTCAGTTCTGTAGGTATGCTGGGATGACCCTTCTGTCTGCCTCCTGGGTTGGGGCTACTGCTCGATCCCTCATTTTCCTTGTGTTGGTTTGCGCCTTCATTTTGTTGGAGTACACCTTCTAGAAGTTTCCTAGCACATGGAAGCTAAATCTTTTATGGGTTTGTATGCCTAAAAATATAATTATTCTACTTTCGTATGCTCATAATTTGGTTAAATTTTAGCTTGGAAAGAGTATTCTTTCAGAATTGTAAAGATCCTGTTACCTTCTAGTTTCTAGTGTTGCTCTTGAGAAATCTGATTTCATTCAGATGTCCAATTCTTCACATGTGATTTATTCTTTCTTTCTGGAAGCTTTTAAAATCTTTTCTTTATTCCCAGTGATCTGGAATTTTTTGGTAATGTTTCTTGATGTTTTGTTTTTGTTTGTTCCCCCCCCCCAACCAACTCATCACATAGGGCATTTGATAAACTATTGAAATCTCAAATTCTAATCTTTTAGTTCTGAGAAATTTTCTTATATGACTTCTTTTATAATTTTTTCCCTTCCATTTCCCCTGTTGTCTCTTTATAATAGATCTCCTATGATTTGGATCTTGGATCTACTGATCTGATCCTCTAATTTTTAAAATAAAATTTCTCTTATTATCTGTCTCTTTACTTTTTGTTATATATTTTAGAAGATTTCCAGGAAAAAAAATATGCTTCTGTTTCCTATTTTTCTCCTGTTTTTAAATTTTGATTGTTGTCATTTATGATATTGATCTTGCTCAAATGCCTAGTGATGTTTGTCCATTCCCATGATGGACATATGATGAATAGTCTGTTAAAAAGATTGGAAGTTCTGAATACAGGCTGGGCTTCTTGACAGTTTTATTTCATTATAGGTTTATTCAGTGAGCACCTGACCATTTCTATAGACTTAACTGTTTCTCCTGAGATGAATCTTCCAATCTTATGCCAAGATAGAGCAGGGGTGGAGGTAGCTTACACTCTGAGAGCTGGACAAAGGGAGAGAGTCAGGAATCTTGTCTGTTCAATGTGATTTATTCCTTTTTCAGTCCGTTACCATACTCCTGTTCTGCTTTGTTTCTAGTATCCTCCAGTCCTGAGTCTCTCTGGCTCAGTTTCTCTGGAGATTAAACATCCTCCCTCCTGCCTGGGCAATGGTGATCATCTGGTCACACAGGATGAGGCTTTGGTGTCTGTACTCTACCAATCAGCCCCCCTTTCAGAGGTATCAGCTACCTTCAATTCCTGAATTGTTTCCCGGGTTCTGTAGGGCAAATCCACTTGCTTTTTTATTGGCATCCTCTCATCATGCAGTTAGGTTTCAAATTTCTATAGCCTGCTAAGACAGTTTCCACTTGACATCTGCTTTCCATCTTGAAAAATTTTCTTGTCATCTTTCTTTCACTCTCCTTGAGGTTTTATACCTTATTTTTATTCCATTATTACCATTTTATTGAGCCTTTGGAAAGAGTGCACATAAAGTCATACATTCAACCTCCAAGTAAACCAGAATTCTTTCATATTTTCCTTTACAGTGAAAGATGACAGCCTAGAGTTACTGAAAGAACCACATAAATGCACTGGGTGAGTTTTTCTTTATACAATTTTATGTCAATTTATTTACCAAAAGAAGTATTGATTTAAACTGTTTATCCTTTTCATTGTAATTGAATTTTTTTAACTTAGAAAAGGAAGTAGATATCTTTTTCTCTTGTAGTACCTTTAAAAAATAGTGTTGTCTAAAAGAATGTGGGAAATCATTGAATTCTTCCTAGACTATTGAATTAAAACTAAATGTAACTATATGAACTTGTCTATTCTTTTATTTTTATTTTTTACTTTTGAAATAGAAAAAAATGTATTATCAACTAAATGAGCAAAAACTATTATAGATTACAAAAATTCAAGCAATTTAGGAGAAGATAAGGTTCTAAAGAAAAATGGTGAGAGTTAGGACTGAGCCATTGTGCCTTTTGGAAGACAACCTGACAATGTGGCATCAGTTCAGCCTTGAACACTCGAACCACATGTAAGTCTATTAATAGAGTCTCAGATACGGTTCTGCAGCATTTAGTTTCTTGAGCATTTCCATCAACTTTACTTTGATAGTCAATCAGATGTAGAAAACAGCCAATTAACTAGTGTTGACGTAGTGCTCACTTTAGGTCATGTGTCCTTGCCTGGCCCTGTAGAAAAGGTTGGGTAAAATTAGGTAACTTAAGTGGCTTCCGTTTGTGAAACAATGTTGAACAATTGCAGGGAGATAAGCATAATCTAGTTAATAGTACACTGGGCTGCAATTCTATGAAGCACATTGCTGTGCCTTAAACGTGTCAGTGTGGTAGAAAGCACTTGACCATCCTGGCACAAAATAGGCATGTGCTAAATAGTCGTCCAATACATAAACACTATTTTATCACCTATAAAACATGAATGTCCCTAGAATATCAAAAAGCTATATTGCGGTATAATTCTTTGCAGTGTGTAAAGATATTGTGCCAGCATTTACTAATATAAAGCAATAGAAACAGACCAGAAGACCTCCTGTGGTCCCAGTTTCAGCAGGTCCTCTATACTAAATCAAAGATAAATGATACCAGAATCAGGTCTGATTTGTGGTGTTCACCTTGTGCCAGCCTGAAATGGTTAAGATGGTAATTTTAATATTATATATTTTTTACCATAATAAAAAAAGTAAATGAAAAGAGTAGGTTATGAAATATTTTTGGTACTATCTCACACACTCACACAAATCCCCCCCAACACACATACACACATTCTGAGAGGCATTTTAGTGCAAGTGAACGAATCCTAATCCTTCCACTAACTAGCTATGTGACTAAGACAAGTTAGTTCATTTCTCTGTGTCTCAGTTTCTTTATTTGTAAAATAGTAATAATCATACCAATTTCATAGGATTGCTATGAAGATTTAAATGAGTTAGTTATATAGAAGCACTTATAATAACTATAACTTTAGTAAAAGATGATTCAAGAACCATTATGAGATAAACGTGTAGTGGTGTTATCTTGAAAAATCAAGATTTGCGAAATTACCAGGTAAAAAGGGGAGTAAAATGTTAGAAGAGAGTGGTATTTTACAGGCACACGGAGACTCTAGGCAGAGAGAATCACCAGTAGAAAGACCCCACGTTGAATGTGAGCAGGGTATGTCGGAGAATCAGTAAGAAGGCCAGTGTGGCTAGAACACAGCAAGGAGGAAAGAGGAGAGACATGAGCTAAGGGAAGTAGGCAGGCCCAGATCACTTAGGACTTTACAAACCAGGTAAGGAATTTGGATTTATTTTATTATACCAGGTACGGGAATTGGGACACAGTCAGTTTTTAAGAAGGGGAGAGACAGAATCAGATTTACATTTTAAAAGGAGTACTTTGCTATGAAGGTAATGGTTTGTGAAGGATATAAAGTGGCAGCAAGCAGAAGAGTCACTAGGTTGTTTTAGTAGAACAGAGGTGAGACGGTGGTCGTTTAGGCTAGGGTTGAGGGCGTAGACACGGAGGAGGAGAAAGTGGATGGATTCAAGGCTTGGGTTGAAGGAGAATTGCTAGTTAGATGTGGGGTGTGAGAAAAAGTGCAATCAAGGATAATTACTAGATTTTGGTCTGGACTCGATGGATACTGCTGTCATTTACTGAGACGGGGAAGTTTGAAAGAAGACTCCATAGACTGAAATTAAAAAGAACAATTCCAGTTGTTCGCAAAGATGTGGAGTTGCTGGAGCTCTCATCTGTTGCTGCATACATTGCTGTACCATTTTGCATGCCCACAACAGTTGGTAAAACAGTTTATCAGTTTATTATAACATCAAACATCCCCTGCCCTGTAATCCAATAATTCTACTCCTAAGTATTTACTTAAAATGAAAATATATATTCACAAAAAGACTTGTACAGAAATATTCACGGCAGCTTCACTCTTAATATCTCAAACTGGAAACAGGTAAAATGTCCATCAACGGTTGAATGCATAAATAAAACTATGCTATGATAATAATATATGAAGTACTTTGGGCAATAAAAATGAATGAATTATTGATACATACAACAATATGGAATAAGTATGCAGACATTATGTAGAGTGAAAAAAATGCCTAGTGCCAAAAGAGTACATACTGTATGATTCAATTAATATGAAGTTCTAGAATAGGCAAAACTTATCTGTCATATTAATTAAATCTGTGATTACCCAAAGTGTCAAGAGAGATTGACTGGGAAAGGGCAGTAGGGAAGTTTCTGGAATAATGAAAATATACCTTGCTTGCGGTGATGGTTGTGCAGGTATATACTTTTGTCAAAAGTCATCATCTGTACACTTAGAACCTGTGCATTTTTAAAATGTAAATTATGGTTTTAAAAAGTTGATTTTTAAAAGATATTCAAATATCTTTATAGCTCTCTTATAAACATAACATTATTTTAAGATAAAATTTTTTAAAAAAATAAGTATTTAAACTTTTTAGTAAATAGAGAAAGTGGGTATAATTCCAAACCTTCAACTCTGTTCTAAAATCAGAGAAGATTATTACAAGAAAGGAAAATTATAGGCCAATACCTCTTGTGAACATAGGTGTATAAATCCTCACAAAAATATTATCAAATTGAATCCACTGATATATAAAAAGGGATAAGACACAATGACCAAATCGAATTTATTACAAGAAAGAAAGTTTATGTTAGTTTACCATGCAAAATCAATTCTTATAACATATTATGTTAACCAAGTAAAGGGAAAAATGATAAAATCATCTCAATGTATCCAGAAAAAGTATTCGCTGAAATTTAACACCATTCATGATAAAAATTCTCAGCAAACTGGGAATAGAGAAAGATTCCCTTATTCCAGCAAAAGGAATTTACAAGACTTTAACAGCCAACCTCATGCTGAAATGTGAAATGTTGAATGCTTTTCTCCTAGGTTTAGGGACATGGTAAGTGGGTCTACCATCACCACTTCTATTCCACATTGTACTGAAGGGCCTATCCAGTGCAATGAGGCAAGAAAAGAAAAAGTTTGGAAAGGATGATATAAATTATGTTATTCACCAATAACATGATTATGAACACAGTAAAATCCAAATGAATATATATTAATAAAACTTGAAAATTAGTAAATGAATTTATCTGGGACTCTGGATACAAGATTTAAGTTAAGATTAAAAATCAACTATATTCCTATATACTAACAATCAACAAATAGAAAATGAAATTTTAAAAATACCATGTACAATAGCATCAACATATTAACAAAACATATATAAGACATCTCTACTGAAAACCACAAAATACTTATGAAAGAAAATTTAAAAGACCTAAAGAAATAGAAATATACAATGTTTGTGGCTTGGGAAAGACTCAATATTATTATAATATCAAGTCTTCTTAAATTAATCTATAGATTCAATTCAATCTCAATCAAAATGTCAGCAGTTTTTTTTTTGGAAATTTGTAAGCAGGCTCTAACATGTATCTGAAAGTACAAAGGACATAGAATGAGAAGGCAATCTTAAAGAATAAAGTCAGAGGATTGACACCCCCAGATACCAAGATGTACAATAAGCTTCACTCTGGATTATTTTAGGTGGAGTTCCTGTCCCTGACACCTTAGTCAGACAGCCCTCAACTCATCAGTCTCTGATTTAGAGCCAGGGGTGTAGTCTGTTTCATCAGGGTGCATATGGCGTCTACATAATGGGGAAAGAATGAAGTAGCTATCGACGAGGCTACCAGAAGGTCCGCTATGACAGCCTTCATATACAAAATATTTTTACTAGCCCCAAGCCTTGATGAGTAACAATTTGACAGGCACAGAGAGAAATAGAGTCTCTAGATAGAACAGCTTGCATAGAAACAAGAGTGTAATATTATGGTGTGCTCAGGATTGGTAGAAAATTTTATGTGATGGAGCCTCTGGATAGGAGGATAAATAGCAGAAGAGGAGGTTGGAAATGGCCAGTTGGTAAAGAGCCTCCAGTTCTATTTGAAAGTATTTAGACTTCATCCTATAGCACTGCATAACCAAATGTGGTTTTCAAACAGGTACAATAACCTGGCATGGGGAGAGACGGGGGCAGAAGAACAATTAGGAAGCTGTTGAGAGAACAGCAGGAGGGGAATGATGAGGTGCTCATCAAAGGCAATTGAGACCAGCTGACACTGAGTGCTGACAAGGTGCCACACTTGTCTCTATTCCTGCGTGATTTCCTCAAATGCTCACAACCACCACTTGAGAAAGTTTCATCTCTTGATTTTATAGGTGAGGAAACAGGCCGGGAGAGGTTAGGTAACTTACTCAGAGTCACACAGCTAATAAGTAGCAGTGCCAGAGGGTTTTGGCGCAGGCCAGCTGATTGCAGACCCTCCACTCTTCATCATGGTACTGTACGACTAGGTCGTGATGGAGAGGAAGCTTCCAACCAGAGACATTTAGAAGTTTAATCACTGGGCTTTGGTGATGCCCGGAATGTTGCTTCCGTGAAACAGCCACACTTTCCCTTCTTCTCTTAAGGAACTTTTCTCTTTCCTTCCTGCCTCCTCTTCGCTATGAGTGGGTTCCTGCTCTTTCTTTTCAAAGCATTTATGTACTTTTTTGGAAGTTGTTTTCCCTAATGGCTTCATCTATCAACCTTGTTGTTGATTTTTGACCCAAATCTCTTCTTTCCAGTCTCAATTTCTCAATCACACTTCTGAAGGTCATTTTGACTTGTCTGTCCTATCATCACCTAAAACCCGTGTCTAAAATTAAACTCATATTTTACTTCAGTTTCCCTTGATGCTTTCTGTTAAGAGCGAAACTAACTAGGCTTCTGGGCTTGAGAAGAATATTTGACCCGAGCATTCCTTCACCTTTCACACCCTGTCAGACACCCAGGCCAGTCAAAGCCTTAGCGCGGTCTTAGATTCATCTCCTCCCCCTCCTAACCTTTGCTCCTGTTCTGTTGCTAGCTCTCAGTCCCTCATGCCTGAATTACTGCATTTGTTTCCTAACTGGGCTCCCAGCATTTAATCTCCCTTTAAAAAAATCCACCCTGTATATGACTCCCAAGGAAAACTCTTGCTCAAACACTAATTTCATAATTTTCTTGCCTTATTCAAGCACTACCTACCTAATGAATCAAGATTACTGAAACAAGAATCTTGAACTCTAACCAGTTCTCTGTCTAAATTCGAAGATCCTGCACTGCCCAGCTTCACTTATTTTATCAAACTTCAGTTCCTCTAAATTTGAACTCTCCGCTCTAGTCAAGGGTCTTAATTCCTATCATCCCTTCCCCAAGTATCATCTGTGTGCACACACACACACACCACCATGCTCCTTCCCGTCTCCGCTATCGCTAATCCTGCTCCTCCGGCCTGGAATGCCTCTTTCCTTTTCTAGACTCATATCCCAAATGAGTCTTTCCCTGATGGCTTCAAAAGAAAAAGTTATATCTCCCTCCTCCAACTTCTTCTGCTTGTTGCCACTGCCGAAGAAGTATCTGTTATTCTCCAAATATCTGTGTTAAACCATGTAACACTTTATTGTATTAATATAGAAAGCTGTTCTATGCACTAGTCCAGGTATATGTCTTATTTTCCCAACAAGATAATAAGCTCTAATGTTCAGTTTAAAATTATGTCTTCTACATTTTTTCTGTAGTGTCAATGATAATACTTAATAAATTCCTGTTATTGGTTGAAACTATAAATGCATCTATTTTTATGCTGTATGCATTCCTGTAAGTTTAGTAGTTTATCTGGATAGTAGTAAAATATAGTTACTGTTCTCTTATTTTAAAGGGGTGTTTCCTTTATAGAATTGAAATTGCAAATATTCCCAACTGTTTAAGACAGTCTGCTTTGTATATTCAAACTATACTAAGGTTATACCTTTTAGGGTAATATTTTTAATTATTCTGAAAGAAGAAAAAGAAAGCCCCTGAAGGCTAACAGTTTGAAATTGAACAGGACACCCTTGGGAAGGGAGAGGGTCATGGGTCGTCGTCAGACAGACAAAAAACAATGGAGACGATTGTGCCTGAAGATGGTGTATTTTTTGCATGAGACAGTGTGTTGACAGTTTCCTTCCTCTTGGGTCATTGTTGTATGCTAAATGATCTGTGACAGCAAATTGATCACAAGCTTTTTCATGCAGGAGATATAATGCAGCCTTTCATTTTGTTTCCTCCATTGCCAAATGCTGAAACGTTTCATTGGCAAATTAATGTTAGTTTAGTATATCATTTAGTAGCGTAAAGCATGCCGTGTAACTCTGGAAGCAATAATGATAATGATTAATTTATCTTCCGGTTTCAAATTTCTACTTAAGTGTGATTGCAAAAGTATAATAATAACACATTTGAAAAATGTTAGTCTTAAAATGAGGCGTCGTAATTGTTATTTAAATAAATGAATGCATTAACTCATTTAGATATCACATCATTAATTTCAAAGTTGAGTCAAATGTTTACTTTAAGGTACCCTACAATTTACCTATAAAAATTAATGCGAATGTACTTGTTCTAAGTGAAAAGTTGCTTCTTCTTCCAAAGAGCTAGGAACTTAAATTGGAAAACAGACATAAGCCATATTACATTTGATGTTGAAGCATCTATTTAAGCCAGTTAATTGGTGATTTTACATGTCTGAAAAATATCCCTAAGTAATGTTTTGTTTATAGAATGTTGAGAATCTGTGTGTTCAAAAAGTTTATAGGAAAAATAGTTGGAAATGCAGTTATTTAAGAGACTACTGTGATAGTTCATTATTGATAGTTATATTGATATATAACAATATTTGCTCTCACATTAGGACCTAGTAATATTAGCACAGGAAGGAAAAGTTCAGGCAAAAGCATTGGAAGAATTATTTTTTCCCCCTCTTTGAAAATAGCCAAATTCTTTGTAAAAATTAAACTAATCTTAAATCTGATGCATTTAGTCTCTCCTAATAATAAGGAAATAAAGGCAATTTTTACTAAAGCTCAAGAAAACTGTTTATTGCAGAATGAAAAAATGTATAGGTGTGATGCTTTGCTTAGAGTTCTTTTTTAATGTTATTCGTGAAAGGCAGATGTCTTAAACCTATTTTTTTTTTGTAATATACACATGGGTGCACATTTTCATTTATTATTAAAAAGTGATTTGGACAGATTTTCTTTTTTGTGATTTGTATCCAATAGTGGTGAAATCAATATGTTGAATTCATTCATTGGAAATGCATATCAGAATTTGCAAATTAGTCAAATATCTTGTGACAAGATATTGTTATCTGAACAGTCCACTCTGATATAATAATTTTAAAAAGCAAATTTGAAAACTGCCAATTGTCTGATTTTTATTTGTTTTTTCAGACTAGTTAAAACAGTCTCATTTAATGATTACTACAAGACATGGTCTGGAATAGCTACGTCAAAAGCCACAGAATACTACAGAACTCCATGTAAGGTGATCTAGACTTATCCTATGTCCCTTTGGTTATGTTAATCATTCTCAGCTTGTCTTGCTTTCAAAGACTGATTGACACATATCTGCTATGTAAGGGTGATAAAATTCTCTGTTGGCTCTATGTACTATTCATTCAACAACAATTAATTTGGTTTCTCTTTTGTATAGAGCCCTGGACTAAAGTGTGATTAAAAGCTAGCAGCAAAGACAGGCAATTGGAGGAATAAAAGACAAAGTTCTCAATCTCATGAGGTTTACTTTTCTCCCTTCACCCCAGAAAGAAGCCTTCACAGCAGGAGGAAACTTTTTAAGTCTTTAAGCTAGAGGAAGTATTAGATAGAAATTCAACAAGCAAACATAAAACCTAGGATGGTCGGGAGTGTGGCTCACGCTGTAATCCTAGCACTCTGGGAGGCCCAGGTGGGAGGATTCCTTGAACTCAGGAGTTCGAGACCAGCCTGAGCAAGAGCGAGACCCAGTCTTTACCAAAGATAGAAAAAATTAACCAGGCATGATGGCGTGGCTACTTGGGATAGCCTCCCAGCTACTTGGGAGGCTGAGGCAGGAGGATCCCTTGAGCCCAGGAATTTGAGGTTTCGCTGAGCTATGATGATGCCACTGCACTCTACCACTCTACCTGGGTGACAAGAGCAAGACTCTGTTTCAAAAAAATAAGGAGGGGGGGAAGAAAAGAAAAAAACCTAGGGCTGTTCAGTTATATCAGTCTAAAAGAAAAAAATCATCTATTACCATCATACATTAGGAAATAAAAAGCCAGGATGGGAGAGCTGGATAACTTTCTGGTTCTACTTAATTTGATCTTTAGAGTACTATTTCATTATTTGGATCAAAGTAGGTTATCCAGTCTGAATGTATTTAGTGAAACAGGGCTTTGCTTCAGCCATCCTGCTAAAATGGTGCATTCTGAGGTTAGCAGTGACTTCTTAATTCCCAGATTCCGTGACTGCGTTTTAATCCTTTTCTTACTTGAGCTCTCATCGGCTGTGCTGTCCTTGATTCACATGACACCACACATTCGTGGTTTTCTTTCTCCTTTCCTAAGCACTCCTCTGCCTCTTCCCTTAGCAATAAATTCTTCATTTAGCCCCTCTACCCACTCTCTCTGAAAGATCTCTTCCACTGCTGTGGTTTGCATTAGCCTACATGCCAGTGATTCCTAAAGCCACCTCTCCAGCCAGACCCCTCTTCTGAATTCTGCATGCGTATTTACAACTGTGCATTGAACATCTGACCTACACGTATTACAGGCATCTCATATTTAAGATGTCCCAAAGTGAATTCACTATCCTACCCCCAAATCTATCCTTCCTCCTTTATTCCCTCTCTTGATTAGTGGTAGATCACCATTTTTGCATTGTCTTGCCTAAGCCAGAGTCTTACAAGTTTTCTAGACTTCTTTATCTCTCTCATCAAACCTTACTGATTTTATCTCTTGAAACACCGAATGCTTCCACTCTACTTCACCCCCTTGACCACTGCCTTAGTTCGGGGTCTCGTTATATTTCATCTCATCACTGTGATAGTTTCCTAACTATTACCAAAAAAATAGTATCTAGTTTTAAGGCACTAATTAAGACAAAAAGTAGTAATAAGCTTAATAAATATAAAAAAAAGAGTTGATTAGATCAACTTTTAAGAAATCACATTTTCTTTCAGGAGGTCAGTTATTATTTTGTGACTACATATTACCATCCTCACTCATAGATTAGTGGTTAAATATAATTTAAGGTGCTTGAAGACACATAGTCTTTAGCAACTCTATCAGTACAAAGAATTTTATTATTTTCAATGCCAGAGTACATGAATGTTTACTTCATTTCAAAGATTTGTGGTTGGGTGCTGCTTAGTCAGTTCAGCAAACATATCTGCTATGTGGACCTAGGATGCATGAGCCGCTCAAATAGGTCCCAGAGGCGATAACCCTTAATTACACAAACACTGTTCTGAGCCATTAATTGGCACACTCTAGGGAATGACTGAGTCAAACTCCTTCACCCAAAAAACAAACAGATTGTTAAAGGATGGTGCTGTATAGAATGACGTGTAAATATATAGGGGCACTTGGAAACTCCAAACGGCTAGAGGGGAAAAAGAAACCAGAAGCACGTGCTGAAACTTAAGGAGATTTGGGAATGATTGTCATGCAATAAAGAATGAAAGAAAAATGGAAGGAAATAGGCACAACTGACCACAATTTCTTCCTCAAAAGAGTTTGACCCCAAAATGTTTAATTTTGTTGTTTCTACGTCTGTCACTAACCCAGTGTGTAATTCATCCCTGTTTGTAAAGGCAATAGCTGGTAATGGTTAGCTCTACCCTAGAACAATTTCTGAGACTTTGAATCCAGCACTTGGTGCAAGATTTCACAATCACCCTGCATCTTCTTCCCCTGGGGAATTGTTATAAGAATGTTTCAAGAGCTTTTCTTGAATAATAACCAGCACTTAATTAAAAAAAATTAAATGTAAACTTTACATGTGCTGCTGGCCATTTTATCTTTTGATAGTTCAGCTGGATGAGATCCAACACTATCTTTTTTAATGGCCTAATTTCCTGGCAATAATAAAGATGAAGCTTTTAGATTATAGAATGCTTCTTCAACTGCTCAGAAATAAAAGGGAAACTTCTAATAACTTCATTTTCTACAGTTACATTCTTATCATTGGAAAGATTATTAAAGTCTTGTGCAAATTTTTAAGAGCTTTATCTTTTGCAAATAGTGGTGGGCAGTTATATTAATATTTTGATTTGGGGTATTAACTCTTTTCCATATCTTTGTGCCACAAATCTATACATAGTCATTGGTGGCATAATTATAGTAAGTTTATTCTTGTATAATGCAGTTTATGAAGTATGCTCATATCTATTATGTTTTTTTAACCAATCCAATCTATCATTTTTTTATTCATTTATTCAACCAATACTTATTGGTAGAATTTATTTAACTAATATATGTCATCTTGGTATATTAACCCTGTAAGCTAGGCATTATTATTATTACCCTGTTTTACAGATGAGAAAATTAAAACCAGGAGAAGCTAAGAAACTTACCTAAGGTCACATATGTCAGGGAGAATATCATATATTGGTAAACATTGTAAGTTCTGGGGTCAGATTTGCCAGGGTTTAATCCTGGTTCTGCCATTTACTAGCTGTGTGGCCTTGGATAAGTTTCTTAACCTCTCTGTGTCCCAATTTCCTCGTCTATAAAATGAGCATAATCACAGCAAATACCTCATAGGGTTGAAGAACTTACAACAGTGCCCGACACACACTGAATCCTCAAATACGTGTGCCCGTTGTTAATTAAGTAGGCTGTGGTCCAGAACTTGAACCAGATCTTCCTACTCCGCATTTGTTACTCTTTCTCTTACTATGCTGCCTCCATAATACAACAGCAAATTGTTATCTCTGTATAGTGTGAGATTTAAATTCAAACTCTGAAATATATATAGTACATTTATAAATAATTATAAGTTTTAGTTCATAATCATAGGCAATCATATGGAAAATGTACCCATGATCCAGTGTTCTCTGTCCATCACTGTAGAATGGCAAGTAAAAGGTTTGGCAGCGAACAAAGTAATACATATGGTTGTGGGCAACAGCGCCTTAACGACAGAATGTGATCCCCATAAGGAAATGTTTATGTTAGAGGAAAAGAATCCCTCCAGACCCTTGTACTCTGTAATACTGAGCATAGGCTTCCTGATGTTTGTTTGCTGTCATCAAGACCGACCAAACAGCCTGAAGCATCCTGGGGATGCTTGCTTTCACCCTAGGAGACTTCATTCTTTGAGTCTTTGAGCTAGCAACAAGGGCAAGTGTCTCCAAAACACATTTAGATGCGAGAAGCAGCATCGTCTGATTCTAATGCAATGGTTCTTGGTCTTGACTGCTCATTAGAACCACCTGAGGAGCTTGTAAAAATTCCAATATAGAGGGCATAGCCCAGACCAATTACATCAGCATCTCTGGGAGTAGGACCAGGCAGTAGTAGTTTTTAAAGCTCCCCAGGTGACTACAATGTGCAACCAAGGCTGCTGGAAAGGTGGGAAGAGCATGATGTCAGAAGTTAGACACTCCTTAGCCCTGTACTAGCTTTGCCACATGCAGATAAGTGAATTCAAGTTAGTCACGTAACTCTTTGTACCTTGTTTTTCATTTCTATGGATTGACACAAATATTCCACCCTACTTTAAGTTGCTGGATGGTTAGCGTGAGATACTGTGTGTGGAAATAAAACATGCCAAGGCAAGTGGGTGCTATTATATTTCTTTTGATGTGACCGTCTCAGCAGTGGGAAAAAAATTTCAGGTGAAACTCTATAGATGTTGGATGAGATGCATGTCATGGAGAAAGCAGAGTTGAAGCAATGCCCAGGAACCCTCAGGAGGAACAACAGGAAGGAAGAAGAACTATATTATGGAGGCAATAGTGGCTGCTTTTCTACCATAGATTACGGAACTGCCACAAAAGCAAGATATAGTAATGATGAAGGAATTTCAAATGGCGGAACTTCCACTGAAATTTCGCTGATCCTTCTTCTTTCTTCTTTCCTCTTCCTCCTCCTCTTCTTCTTCTTCCTCCCCCTCCTCCTCCTCCTTTTCTTCTTCTTCCTCCTCTTCTTCTTCCTCTTCCTTTCTCTTCTTCCTTTCCTCTCCTCTATTGAGAATTATGTCACATGGCCAAAGCTAGTTACAAGGAAGGCTGAGAAAATGA
>CAUYRT010090928.1:0-15819 GCA_963574885.1 Lepilemur ruficaudatus | reverse complement strand
ATAATGACAGGAAAACATGACAGACTATGTGGACGGTCAGGCAGCTACCCACAACATTCTTCTGAATTAAGAAAAAGGTGTCTACAATACATGAGTGGATTAATAGAATGTGGTTTATGTATACCATGGAGTACTATTCAGCTATAAGAAACAATGGTGATATAGCACCTCTTGTATTTTCCTGGACAGAGCTGGAACCCATTCTACTAAGTATCCCAAGAATGGAAAAATAAGCACCACATGTACTCACCAGCAAATTGGTATTAACTGATCAACACCTAAGTGCACATACAGGAATAACATTTATCGGGCGTCGGGCAGATGAGAGGGGGGAGGAGGGGATGGATATATACATACATAATGAGTGTAATGTGCACCATCTGGGGGATGGACAAGCTTGAAGCTCTGACTCTGGGGCAGGGGGAGGCAACACACATTACCTAAACATTTGTACCCCCATAATATGCTGAAATAAAAAAAAAGGAAAAAAAAAGGAAAAAGGTATCTAGATAATTTATAAGAGAATCTCATTTATTAAAACTATATGTTAAAGTGAGACCAAGGGGAAATAGTGTTCAGGGTTGATTGTTATTTCATCAAATTCTAGAGTTGGTAGCCACACCGCCTCATGCTGTTAGTGGTATCACCAAGACCCTAATCACACTTTCCTCCCAGAGCCATCCCAGAGGAGCCCTGGTAGAGATGTCCCTGGCCCCCTTGGAGCATGCCTGCCCCACACCACCCCAGCTTAGCAGGCAGCACAGGGCCAGCCAACTGCAGAGCCACTGAGTGCACCTTGCCCAGCTCCTCACTTTTCAGATTAGAAAGCCAACACCTGAGCCCGTGGCTTTGAACCCTGAGGCAGAAATGCTGGCATTCTATCTATTCTCAGATCAATCTCTTCTCAAAAGACACTCCCTCAAACATGTGGGGCAAATGCATATGCAATTTTGTGAAAGCACCCACAAATAAACTAGTGGTATTGGTTACAGTTAAACTGGCAAGGAATGAAATGCCCGGAGCAGCAGGAAAGAGGTAGGCACCACAAGCTCAGCATTCAAAGTTACAGATTTTTCCTGGTGTGTGGACATCGAGAGAGAAGGAGGGAATAAGTGACTGAACACATTGTTCTGTTAACGGAAATATGATTCTGACACTGCCACTGGTGCCCAGTCTTTTCAGCTAATATGGTTTTATTTGAAATCTAAGCGTTTATGACAGCAATCGGGGGCCATGAACTTCCTGGCACAAGAGACTCTATTCACGTCATAATAACTGGGCCTTCAGAGGTAAAAAGGAGGCTGAATGTTAACACCCATCACAAGATCAGCACTCAGTCCCCTTCTCAGAGTGGTCCTTGGCTTTCTTCTGAGGCCAGGAGCTGGGAACCAGGAGCAGGGGGCGGTCTCCAACCGGTCCCCTTGAGGGAGGCACAGTACATGTAGAGGACTGGCCTACACCTGCACTCTCTGATGGGGTAGCCACCAGCCACAAGTGGCTATTTAAATGAAGTTAGTTGAAATTAAATACAATTAAAGCCTCCATTTCTCAGTCACCCTAACCACATTGTAAGGGTCCAATAGCCACTTGTAGCTAGTGACTGCCACAGTAGAGAACTCAAGAAATAGAACGTTCCATATGAGCACAGCATTCTAGTGGAAGCAGTGGCCTAGACTGCGCTAAACCTTCAGGTCTATGATCCTATAATACTCAGTAGGTACTTAAAAAATATGAGTCAGATAGAACATCTTGACTTCTCCCATCCCTCATTTTGTACCCATGTTACATAGTACTGCAGCAAGAGAGCATCATCATAAAAACATCTTTGAATGACAACTCCCGACAAAGATTCAGGGCTAGCAATAATCGTGTGTGGTAGAAAGAGCAGGGGAAAGAGAGTGGCTTCCATTATCTACCCAAAGAACAAGATTTAAAGAAAAGAGAAACTAATAAAAACAGTTACCAGCTGGCACGCAGTCAGTGTTGACCCAGAGGCACTAGGTAAGTAGTATTTACTCTGGTAGAAAAGGCATTGACCCAGGAGTTAAACATGGTAATCAAGTCCTGGTCCATCAAACAAAGCAGTGGCTCTCCACCCTTCCTGCACCTTAGAATCCCTGGTGAGCTTTTAAGAAAGACACTGTGCTATGTCCCATCCCCACGTTCTGATTTAATTAGTCTGGCTGAAACCTGGGCTTTGCCTTTTTTTTAAGCTCCTGAAGTGTAGCCAACGCTGAGAACCACTGAACTCAAGTGGGCCTTAAGCCCTCCACTTCACTTCCACAGACCTCGGTTTCCCTACTTGTAAGACAGTCTGTAAGGACCCTTCCAACTTTATTGTTTATTGGCTGAGGGTGGGTTTTTTTTTTTTTTTTTTTTTTTTTTTAAGAGACAGGCTCTCACAGTGTTGCCCAGGCAAGAACTCCCAAGCTCAAGTGATCCTCCCACCTCAGCCTCCCGTGCATCTGGGACTACAGGTGCACACCCCAGCACCTGGCTGGCTGAAGGTTTTTAATTCAGGTCGGTGGATGCAGGGATGTTCTCATTTGTGAAATTACAAGAGCTGTCCTACAAGGAAAGCAAAGTGAAGGAAACTATAGTCCCAGATAAGAGGAGACCTCAAAGCTTGAGTCCACTTACAGTAGCAAGTGTGTGGCTCTAAGTTCACTTAATATACATTAAAAGGCTGTTTTATATTATGTCCTAAATGAGTACAAAATACAGTTATTTAATGAACGTTCTGCTTTCTCTCATTCTCCAGCAGTTCTGTGTGTTTTATCTCTATCTTCTCCAGTCCTCAGAAAGCTCATTCTTCTTTAAAGGAACCTTCTTATTCTTCCCCTCATACTACTTAATACAGGCCTCAACATGGCACAGGCACTCAGTTACTAGAAAAATAAAATACGGCTTTACATAAACTTTAAGTAGGAAAAATCAAGTTAGGTTATGAGAAAGTAACAAATTCAACCTGAAATTTCAGTGGCTCAATACCACTACGGTTTATTTCTCACTCATTAGGTGCCCAAGGCTGGCTAGAGGAGAGGCTATGCTCCATGAAGTCACTAACACTGTCACACTGCTTGGACAGTCACCAGGCAGGAGAAGAGAAGAGCACAGCAAACTCTCATCGATTTTCTCTGCTTCCACCAGGAAGTGATGTGCATCAGCTCTACCTAGAGCCCTCTGGACCAAAGTCATTCCAGGATCCAAGCTAACTACAGGGGGCAAAGAACCACTGTGCAACATGCAGATCCCATCTCTGCCACCTTCAGTGTTCCTACTTTGAGAAGTCAGCTGAAAACTCAGAGGTAGCCGCCCAACGGAGTTTCAAAAAGAGTACTGGAGTTGAGGGACACAGAGAGGGTGTGGTGGGGTAGAGTCAAGTGTTCTACCCATGGCCACTATTGTTTTAGAAAGATTTCTGAAGATTTTTGGCCTAGAGCTTTTCATATTCCAAGTCCTATATTTATTTAGGTATAGTTATAAGTTAGACTGAAAGCTTCACAAAGGCACAGATGTCTATTTTCACTGCCTTTTAACCAGACCTTGGCATATAATAATTGCTGAATTATTTTTAATGAATGAATAATGAACAGTGGTTGCAAGTAATCATAAGAAAAGGGCCATAAATGAAAAGCCATGAATAAACTGCCTGGTCAACATACAATGAAGAGGTCTGAATTATAAACAAAATTACAGCAACATAAAAACATGGAGTCTAGGTTAATCTTTTTGACTTCCATTTATTACGCAGCTTACACATTCTGTCAGAATCATGGAGTCCCAGTTTAAGTCATTACTTGGTGTATTTCAGCAATGAACAGACAAGATCATTTCCTTTATGGGCTTACACCAGGGTTTCTCAGCCTTGGCACTGCTGACATGTGGGGCTGGGGGTAATTCATTACCATGGGGGTGCTGTCTTATGTGTTAGTACTTACCACCCCTAGCCTCTACTCAAGAGATGCCAGTAGCAAAGCCCTTGCTCATGACACTTTTGACAACCAAAGGTGTCTCCAGACACTGCCAAATGGCTCTTGGGGGCCAAATTGCTGCCTCATGCATCTCTATGCAGAAGTAGCCAGGCAAAACATGCTAACTTACTGGGGAAAAAAACAAACATAGTAGGAAAATAGGTCAATGATAACGAGTAAATAGAAAGAACTTCAAGGGTAATTAACTAGAGACAGATTATGGTCATGCGATTATGTGAATGTACTTAATGCCACTGAACTGTACACTTAAAATTTACCATCTTTATCACTTTTATGTTATGTGTATTTTACAATTTTTTTAAAACACTTTGACTCTTTGGACAAGATGACTAGCTGTATAACATTACCGGCAGACAGTTGTATGTAATATTATATTTTATATTAAGACACATTTTGTTTATGTACAATATAACCGTGATAATTGAGCAACTGAGAGCAAAACTACGATAAATACAAAAATTACTAGAAGATCCATAAACTAATGTTGTAATAAAGAACTGAAATAACCAGCTTTTAAAAAAAGTAATCAAGCTCATCACTAAGAAGCTCCACTGGTACCAGAAGGGCATTCTCAGACAGTCTTAGCTCTCTGAGTTTTGCCAGGTATGTGCAGAGCTGGCACTTAATCTACAGTGGGTTTACAGGAGCTCTGTAGGCGTTCTCAATATGTACCAGTCTAAGTGCACCAATGTGCAAGGACAGAAGTCCTGGTTCTTCTGTGGGACTGTAGCTTATTGACATGAAGAACCATGCTTGATAAGCCCTTGCCATAGTATCTTGATATGTTCATTCAGTGCCATCCTTAGATCTAAGAAGGGCCCCTTTCCTGGGCCCTGCATTTTAGAGGGCTTCAAATATCAAAAACACAAAATATACACTTATTAATGAACACATGGTACCTCCATCCTTGGGATCAGCATTCAGTGTAGATACAGAATGACTGCAACTGTCAACACCACTCTGGTGACTAACACCCCTTCGGGCCCAAGGCAAATGCCTCTCCACACCTCTAGCCCCACATCCTTGAAATAAGACAATGGTGCCCAGTTCTTGAAGGTTCACGGGTTTTATCATTGCCAATGTCAGAGACTATACTGCTTTGCAGTGGGGAGAGGAATCAGGTGGCAAAGATGTCTAGGTAAGAGACACATGAACATGCTATCCTTCCTTTCAGGTAGCAAAAGATTCTTAAATAATGGAATATCATTTCCCAGTTGAGCCAAGGGTCCAAGTCCTTGCTTCTCCACATGTTCTAATCATGTTCGAATCATGTTCCAGACATGCTAAGTATTTGCAACCACTGCAACAGGACAAATGAGGAATACTCTTCAATATTGAACAATTCCTATTACTCTTACACATCTGCACACAGGTGCAGGCATAACATGCTCAAAGATAGTGATTCTTTACATTGGCAACTGGAGGGAGATTAAGTAGTAGAGTTGGAAATATCTTTACTTTTGAAATGTTAAATGTTTTAAATTTAAAATTAAAAATGTAAGATCTAAATAATTTTGATAAAATATACTTTAAACATGTAAGCAGACCATAGGATTACATTCTCTCATACCCCAGCCCCACAAACATCAGGATGGTCTTGGAGGTACTGAGACACGGATGGAGCACGTTACTCTCTGTAGCGCCCACGTGCTCCGTCTCCCTCTCACCAGCACCAGGCCAGGGCCCTTCACAGAGGGAGTACTCACCATTGAAGTGGCTGCCAGACATTGGACACAAACTGAGCTGGAAGACAGAATTTAAACGCAAAACCATGGAAACAAGGAGAGTTTTCCCTGCCGCTACAGTACAGGAGTTGGGCCATTTGCAAGGGAGGTGGGGTTGGGCCTGACCTGCACAGAGCCCTGCTCCAGGGGAGGCAGGAGGAAGTTACCTTATCGTCAAGGACTGCATGCCATGAAATGCCTGATCCAGTTTAAAACCACAGTACTGTGCCAAAGGTTGGCACACCTAGATATCTCGTACCCATCGCAGCTTCTATCCTTTCCCCAACAGCCCCCCAAAAGTTTGCCATCTTCTCATTGGCTTCAATATAAAACATTTTACATCATGCTAGGTGAAATCAGTCAGTCACAAAAAGACAGACGCTATGATTCCAAACATATGAGGTACCTGGAATGGCCAAATTCAGAGACAGACAGTAGAATGGAGGTTTCTAGGGGTCATGGGGGGAGAAGAGATTGGGAAGTTGGTGTTTAATGGGGACCAGGTTTCAGTTTTACAAGATGAAGAGTTCTGGAGGACAGTGGTGATGGCTGCACAATAATGTGAACCCCAATGAGTTGCTAATTGTCACTGAATTGTTAAAAATAGCTGTGGGAAGTTCCATGTTACATATATTTTGCCACAAAAATAAATAAGCAAAAGCAGGGGTGACAAAACATGTTAGAGACCCAGTAAGAAGCTTGACCACCCTGAACAGAGGGCATGGGTTAGCAGGTAGGTAGAAGGTCCTGTCCTAAGTCAGAGTTGGGAACATTGTTGTATTTATGGAACAGACCCTAACTGATTTAATCCTTTGCCACTGCAGTAAAATCCACACTACTGGACTTCAGGGGAAGAGGTTGATAGGGTGAATTTTCTAGTGTACCAAGGATGGTTCCGGCTTTAGAAAAGATTCTTTTCAAGTGTTCAGAGTCCAGCCATAGAACTTCTGTGCTCCTGCCTCTAGTCCACAGCTCTACTGAGTTGCTCGTAATGACAGCTCAGAGCCAGCCGTGGACAAGCCACAGCCCAAGAGCAACTCAGGTGTTCAGAGCCCATTATTTCTCGAGAGCTGCTCATCTCCAGCCCCAGGCTTCCTTTCCAATTACACACCGACTGGACTGGTAGCAGAGGAAGGAGGAGATAGGCCCTGGGCAGCTGCCAGGATTAGTCACGCAAGGCCAAATGTGTTTTCAGCAGGGGAGGCATGCATCTGCTCTGTTTTTAGCAACATGGATCATTCCCCACTACCTCCGACAACTTTTCAAAAACACCCACCCACTTGAAAAAGATCAACTGAAATGAAATCTGCTGGAGTAGAATATACACCATCCAAGTGTGTGGACTAATTTCGTTTTGGGCGTGGGGTGGGAAGTTATTCAACATGGTAAACATAATTCCATCTGTTGAGAGTTGTGTTTCTCATCTCAAAACCAAGAGGCGGCTAGCAAGCCCTGCCTGCTAGGAAGAGGAAGGGGAGGGGTACACACCTTGGTGCAGACATTTTCTAACAAACTCACGATTGCAAGTTTACCAAATGATCTGCTCAAGTTAATACAAAACAGAAGTTAGTGCTAGGAGGATGTCTGGTCAACAAGTTAATCACCAACCCTCTAGAAAAGGAGACAAGACTAAAATGCTTGAAAGGATGAAAAGAGGCAATAAATGATCAAAGGCTAGAGGATATAGTACAAAGTTTTAGTGTTATTGGTGCTCAGGGAGGGGCAATGATCACTCCAACCCAAACCACCTCTTCACGCAATGCCTACATTCCAAACTCAATCCATCCCAAAGCAGAGTCTTGATTTTTTCCTGCCACATTGTTCCAAATCTCTGTCTTCCACATTCCCACTGTAAACCCTTCATGAACTACCTCTGCCTGCATCCTCAGCCTGAGACCACATGATTGTCCCCTTCTCCCACGGCTTCTAGTTGCACTGGCCTCCTTTCCTTACCTTGAACATGACAAGGTCTCAGGACTTCAGCTCACATAGCTCCTGCCTGGGACACTTCACTCTCAGCCTACTGCACACCAAAGTCTTCCATGGCTGGCTCCTTTCCGCAACCGTCCTCACTCAAGAAGCTTGGCCTTGCTAAACACCCCTACCTCAGAGCAGGCTCCTCCCTTCTTTCTCCTGTAGCCCATCCACTTTCTTCCATGTCTACTGCCATTAGTCACAATCCTTTGTCTTGCTTTTGTGTTCACGTTCACTGTCCACTCCAGCACTGAGCCCCCCAAAACATCAGGGCCACTGTTCACCCATCATGACCCAACTCAGTGCACAGGGTGAGCATTCAAATTATTTGTGGAATGTTCCAATCACAAAAGGCTCAAAGGAAACTGAATCAGACATCTTAGGAGGAACAGAATTTCATAGTTAACTACCTTGTCTTCCTTTTGAGAGAAACCAACCGAAAAGTCAACAAAAAGAATGCTCATGACAGCAGCTAACACATATGGAGTGCTACAGACCAGACACAATTCTAAGTACTCGGCACATATTAGCCCATTTTATTCTCAGAGCAGCCCTAGACAAACTACCATCTCCATTTGACAGATGAAGTAACAGGCACAGAAAGATCGCTAACTCATGCAAGGTTACAAAGCTAGGAATGGCTGAACCAGGATCCCAATCCCGACACACTGGCTTCATGGGCCCTGTTCCCTGCAGACTTTTTTTTTTTTTTTTTTTTTGGAGACACAGCCAAGCTCTGTTGCCCGAACTAGAGTGCCATGGCATCAGCCTAGCTCACAGCAACCTCAAACTCCTGGGCTCAAGCAATCCTTCTGCCTCAGCCTCCTGAGTAGTTTGGACTACAGGCATGCACCACCATGCCCAGCTAATTTTTTCTATATATTTTTAGTTATCAAGCCAATTTCTTTCTATTTTTAGTAGAGGCAGGGTTTTGCTCTTGCTCAGGCTGGTCTTGAACTTCTGAGCTCAAGCAAACCTCCAGCCTCAGCCTCCCAGAGTGCTAGGATTATAGGCAAGAGCCACCACGCCTGGCCACCCTGCAGATTCTTGCAGTAGCTACTCTCCCTCACTTCCCACTTATGCCTCAATCCCAGGAAGGGAACCTCCACTCTACTGAGAAGATTCTGGCCCCAGCCACCAATGACCTCTCAGCTGCTAACCCCAATGGGCTCTTGACATCCATAGAGCAGCTTCCTGGTTTGGCAATTTCACATGCATTATCATCAACAGCAAAAAAGAAGAATTACAAAGGCTCAGAAGCCCCAATATCCAAGAATAACTCCAGCTACAATGTATCATCTAGTCCTGTTTAGCACACACCTGAGCTCCCCACCAATCAGAACCAGCACTTACCGTTTCATCTTCCAGTTTGAGCCGGAGGGTCTTGTCTCCCTCTTTGTAGTCCCTGGTTAATTCAGCCGAGCACCACACTTCATCAGGGTCAGGGATCCAGACCCTTGTGCACTGAAAAAGATTAGAACAGGAGTTTCTAAAAATGTGTCATTATCCAGGAGGGGCCCAGCAGGAAAACTTTGAAAGCCATCTGCGCACATATACGCCCCTTCGGATTTCAAGACACAGGATGGTACGTGTTAACAGACAAATAACTCCCAAGACCGGGACCCAAGGGTACCTTGTAGATCTTAAGAGAACATGAAAGATCAAAGAAATTAAAATTCCAGAGAGATTGCTGGGCCTGCATTTGGTTATATCTTCCAGAGTTTTATAGTATCATCTCTAAGAGTATTACAAAACAGCTATGTCAGAAGTACCTAGCATGCTACATACAAACAAAACACATGCAAAGAAACATCAAGATGGTACAGCAAATCTTCAAAGGTCAGGAATCTCTGCTGCGATATTCTCCATTCAGGGACAAGATTATTTTCCCGCAGAAGTGAAAGAAAGTGGTCAGCATATTTAAATATCTCTAAGTTGTCAGACACTTCAATTTATCGTCCATTCCTTAAGCCACAAATATACCCAAAATTCTCACTCAGCCTCCTCCCAGCAGCTTTGATTTGCAGACAAAAGGCACTGACCTGGCCAAGTCCTGGCAGGAAAGAACACAGTGCTTGGTAAGCAGCAATAGAGGAGCAACCACCAGTGATGTGCCTGACACATTCTCCATGTAACATGGGGACTCTCAGCCCTGACTTGTCCATTAGAATCACCTGGGGAGCTTTGCAAACACCAATTCTGGGTTCTACCTCAGACCAACACAGTTAGGACCTGAGGCGACAGAAAAGCTGCCAAGGAGACTAACATGCACAGCAACGAGCAGCAGCATCTGGATCTACTGGCTGCCACTCCTGGCATCAGCCTCTGCACAGCTGTCAAATTTCTAAGTTTTCATCTCACACATAAGCGATGTCCACAGGGCCTATTTGCTTTAGAAGCTATCAGTGCGCATGTGCACACACATACACATGGCTTCATGGCCAAAGTACACTCTTAGCAAACCTGAAATAAAAGGCTCTTTTGACCAAAAGCTCAGCCAGAACGTGCACTTGGATCAGCATAATTCATCCCATTCCTGGAGGGACATCCCTGAGCACAGACGCTGTGGCCAGTCAGGTACCTGTGCACAAGCTGCCAGCTGGATTTTGGTTCTGCTTTTAAAAAAAAAAGTTTTTTCCTTCAAGTGATCATTTTTAAGTAAAACTTTGATGCCTACTATACTTGTCTCTAATTCACTCTTGAGCAGTCAAAGTCATAAGGCAACAGAATCAGTAGTAATCAATGAGAAAGCAAATCAACCAACTTGCATCCTGGATGTCCCAACCCAAGGTATAAGCCAAAGTCATTTGTTTTTGGCACTACAAAGAGACAAGGTGACAGAATATTAACCTTCTGCCTGCCTTACACACCAAGATATTACTATATTTTTATAGTCAAAAACTACAGAGCTTTAGAGTAAAGAGCTTTATAGTATCTCAGAGCTCAATTGTTCTGAGTTATCTCCAGAGAAACTTTCTGAGTATTGGCTGACCTTAACTGTCAACGTTTCCTCTGCCCTTGGGTGTTCTAACTTACCTTACCTTCTCCACTGTCCCTTAAGCTCATCCAGCTGGAATGACCTTTAAGACTCTGTCCCTATGCTTCAGGTGAGTGTCCTTTCTTTGGCTTCACTACAGTTCTCTCTGGTTGCTCTCTGTTCTGAGTTATGCTCCTGGGATTGCCCCTGCCAGTCAGCACACCCAAGAAGTCTCACCCAAAGCAAAATCTCCACTCCGTGTACATTACATCAGGAATGTCTCAAGATAACAGAATGACTAACAGACGAGAACGGGGAAAATTCCAACAGGAACCGAATGGAGGTGATGATGTGTGGATACTGGCGGTGAGGAGCCCAGGCCCAACTCAGCCAGGGACCCCCTTTCACCCCACTTCACCCTGCAGCCATGTGCCAGTCATCAGGCAGTTAATTGCATCCAGCACTGGGGGAATCTCACTGCCTGGCTCTCTGTTTAATTCTTCATCTAGAATTCATCTCTCCCCTCTCTAAACAGACTAAAAGCACTTGGTATGCAGAAAATGGGCTACTGAGATTTTCCCATATCCATAAAACCTATCCCAACAGCAAGGGCATAGTGGGACCCTAACGACACTTCAGCTGTTTGTTCCTCCAAGTGAGGACCTCAGTATCACCACTCAGGACCACGTTAGAGATGCAGAATCTCAGCTTCCGCCTGGACCTGTTGAATCAAAATCTGTGCACCTATTTGTTTTTCTGCTCCTGCAACACGATCTCACACTTTCCTGCCTTTGTAAACAGGTCAGCAAACTATAGTTGTGGGCCAAATCAGGCACACTGTTTTTGTATAGTCCAGGAGTTAATAATAGCTTTTAAACTGTTAAAAAGTTAAAAGAATGGTATTCACATAACATGAAAAAGTTATATGAAAATCTAATTTTGGTGACCATTAATAGTTTTATTAGAATACAGCCATGCTCATTCATTCACTTATTATCTATGTAATACTTTCACATTTCAATGACAGAGTTCAGTAACTATGACAGAGACCCTATGGCCCAAAGCTTAAAATATCTACTATCTGACCCTTTACAGAAGGTTTGCCAACCTCTGCCCTC
Organism: Lepilemur ruficaudatus; assembly: GCA_963574885.1. Lineage (NCBI taxonomy): Eukaryota > Metazoa > Chordata > Mammalia > Primates > Lepilemuridae > Lepilemur > Lepilemur ruficaudatus. Next base: position 4,031 of record CAUYRT010090928.1, on the reverse strand, counting down.
GTACTTGCTGTTTCATCAGTCCAGAGTGCCCTTCCTCACTTGTCCATGAGGGCAGAGTCCAAGCTCCAGCACCATATCCTCACTGAACACTTCCTTCCCTGGCCCCTACAAAGTTAGCCCTGCTCAACTGAGTTGCCACAATAAATTCTTCTAGGATTGATTAGCTTTCTTTCTGGTTTTGTAGTCATTGCTTGCAGGTCAGTTCCATCTCATTACAGCAAGATCTTTCAGATAAACTATTGGGCATCTTGGTATCCCTGGCACATAGCAGATGCTCACTAAATGTTCACTGAGTACAGGAATCAAACACAATGTGCATTTAAGGGGAACCTGGTTTATATCTAACACACATTGTGATAAGCACCATGTAATCAAGTACAAACATGCAGATCTATACCCTGAACTTAAGGTACATAAAATCTAGTTGGGTAGGTAATTCACACAGAAATATACTCTAATGGAGTGATGTGACCAATTCCTAAGGAGAGTAATGGCTATTCACTGGGGGAAGGGGAGATAGGGATAAAGGGGGCAACAAGTTAACACCAACTTCAAAGGACAGGAGGTAGGTGGCCAAATTCTCATATAAATTTTAAAAGGATATTGTGTATTCAGACCACAAGCTGTGACACCAAGCAAGCTGTGAGATTCAAACCCAGTAAATATCTGGCCTGCTAGCATGTCCCCACAACATAGACTCATGCTGACATGCATTGAGATTACTGTGGCTCATTGTTACACCAGAATGAAGTCAATCCTCTGTTCTGTGGGTGCAGGATGGTCAACATCTGTAGGCAGCATCCCCCAATTCCTTCCTCCTCACTTTTATCCTACTTCAGATTCTCAGCTTACAGTGCGCCTATAAATTACTGAGCAGGGCTGTTTACCCAATGTCACACATACCATGCATAATGAGCGATTTATAGATCTTCCAAGGGTAATTTTAAATATAATCAAATTTTGCCTTACATGCTGGCTTTGCAAACACCTCCCCCAACAAACTATCCACCAAGGAAGATGCATCGCCTCTATAAAGTACAAAGCAGTATACGATCAGTGCAAAATAAATGGCCAAGAAAGCAGACACACAAACTAAGAAGGGAGAGGCAGCGCCACAGTAGCTAGCAAAGACTTGAAGATAGATCTGAGCTTTGGAGACAGAAACGATTTGGAAGGGAAGGGTTTTCTCTTTGGGGTGATGAAAATGTTTTATATAGTCAGACAGAGGTGGTGCATGCACAACGTTGTAAATATACTAAATGCCACTGAGTCGTTCACTTTAGAATTTTTTTCTACTATGTGAATTTTACCTCCATTTAAAAACACACACACACACTGTTCTGGTTGCAGAGGATGCAAACAGTATCTTGTACATTCTCTCTCCTGATGTGGGTTCTCACTCCTAGACTATGGATAAGCAGTGAAACATCTTCACAGAAAACCATCATTTTATGAGCCAGACAGAAACTCTCTAGAAATAAGGCTCCATGTTGCTTTTTAGTTTCTCACCTTCAAGGAATTCCTTCAAACCAATCTGACCTCCACCAGACTTGCTGTAAGGCAGTGCACCATAGGAAAGACACGCTCACTCACATAACCCGATTACAGTGCCACTCAATTCGTCTCCACCCTATTTTAACAATGCCTAATTCGATTATATCAAAGTAAATAAGATAGCAAGTCTGACCTAATTGTCAAAGAAAAGCTTGTGATTTTGGAAAGAGCCTTGTGTATTTCCTGAAGAAGGCCGATGCCTATATCAAGGGCAAATGCATTAGTACCAAGCTACTCTCTGCAGCCCCCTGTTGGTTTCTCCAGCTGCAGGGCCATCTCCGACAGTTCTACACATAGCTGGAGGCAGCGGCTGCCTACCCCAACGGCGTTCGGTCCTGACTGCATATGAGCATCACCTAGGAGCTTTTACCGCACCATTCCCCCCATGTCAGGCAATACCCAAGACTACTTCCATCAATCTCTGGGAGTGGGAACCATGCAGTGTTTTTGAAGCTCCCCAGATGAATCCAATATTCAAGGAAGTTTGAGAACCAACAGTTCATGTGGCTTGACTCAAACTGTGACTTGAAGGGTATCACAGACACACAAGCGCCCAGAGGCCTCGCCCCACCAGCTTGTGGTTGAACACAGAATTTCAGCCTGTGGATTCTTTCTCATGAGTTGAAGAACTCTCTCCCAAAAGCCCCAGCTAAAATGTAAATACACTCTCCACAAGAACACAGCATTTACCCATTTACATGAATTACCATGCAGTATAGTACTGCAGCTAAATGTATGTGCTCTACGGTCAAACAGCTCTGGTGGGAATTCTAACCACCACTCAGGATGATGAATGGGTCTGAGCTGTGGTTTCCTCCGTTGAACAGCGGGGTTAAAAATCATACCCACCTCATAAAGTGTTCCAAGAATTACATGAGAGCCCATAGTATCAGAGCATGTAAATACTAGGTGACGATAATGATACACCACATACTGTTTTGTCTAGAAAGCAGGATCCTGATGGGACTTTAGATAGGGTTAGGGAACAAGAAAACAAGAAACCTAAGGTTTTGTATTACTGGGATCCTTTTGATGTCCTGCAGGTCACAGTGCTTAGGTAGCCACGCCTATGGGTCTATCTAGCCTTAAATGCTAGAACATTTCAAAACTCTGTAGATCTTTAAAAACAAGAACACTAACACCCATGTCCCACACTTGAATAACCAAAGATTAAATCTCTGGGAGTAAATCTGTATTTTAAAAACCAAAAGAAAGTTTCTCAGCTGCTGAATGTGCCATCAGAATTAAAACCACTATTTCAAAGGGAGGTTCAGAGGTAAGGTGGACGTTAGGGAAAAGAGAATAGGGACATTTCAAACACTCCCTAGAATTATTGATATGCTACTTCCATAACCTTATACTAAGTAAATTTGAGTACTATAATTTCAACTCATTTTCCAAAACTGAGTTAAGATAAACAGGGGTATCACTCCTATGCTACAGAGGAGAAACCTGAAGGTTAAAAGTACTTAACAATTTGTCCAAGTGACCAAGAGCCAAGTCAGGAGCAGAACCAGAGACAAGATCTCAGGCTCTGACTGTAAGTCCTCCACTGTCTACTCTCTCCTGGAGAAATATTGATTTTCCTACAGCAGCCCAGGACATGCTGAGTATGTATTTTACACAGGCAAAGTGTTTGTAATTACACATGAAGACAAGTGTAAATGCCCATTTACAATGACACACCAAGCTAAGCCACCAGGTGGTTTCAGCATTAAGCTTCAGGCGGACTGAAGTCAGTTGTAAGGAAACCTTGACCTGAAGCAAGACAGCCTGAGCAGGGTGCCCTGGGAATGGACAAGAAGGGGCCCCCCCTCCAGCCTAACTTGGTGGCTACTTGGATGAATGGCCTGTCCATTCCTGTGTTTAGTGACCAAGAACAGGAACACTGATTTCTTCAGCACTGAAACCCTAGCACTAAAACAAGTTTTTAGTAGGCACTCAAATCTCTGCTTCAAATTGAAATCAGAGGGAGGGAGAGGAGCCCTTTTGACAGAATAGAAAATGCAGTCAACAACCTCTTGCTTAGGACATGAGTTTTTGATAGAACTCACTGGGGAGGATGCAAGATTCAGGTGATCAGCTTCCATCCCTCAAGGAGCAGAGAAGCCAACAAACTTCTCCATGGGAAGACCAGTCTGAGCTGAGATCGATCACAGAGAACAGCAGCAAACAAAAGTCATCAGCATGGAAATGAATAACTAGATAGATTCTGCACTTGAAATTCTCAGTCTCTTTTTTTTTTTTTTTTTTTTTTTTTTGAGACAGAGTCTCACTCTATTGCCTAGGCTGTAGAGTGCCGTGGCATCAGCCTAGCTCACAGCAACCTCAAATTCCTGGGCTCAAGCGATCCTTCTGCCTCAGCCTCCCGAGCAGCTGGGACTACAGGCATGCACCACCATGCCCGGCTAATTTTTTTACATGTATTTTTAGTTGTCCAATTAATTTCTTTCTATTTATAGTAGAGACGGGGTCTC
>CAUYRT010090926.1:0-56711 GCA_963574885.1 Lepilemur ruficaudatus | reverse complement strand
ACACCATCCCCACGTCTGCTCTGAGAAGCCTCTGCCTCACAGTTCTCTGTACCTCCACCTTTGGCCACCCAGGAGCCCTCATGATCCCTTCAAGAATCAAATCTGACACTATTACCCACTCCTCTCACCCATCAATATCCTTCGATACCTCCCTATGGCCCTCAGAATAAAGCCTAGCCTCCTTGGCATGGTTTAGAGGGACCTGTATGAGTCAGCCCCTACCTAGCTCCTCCACCTTCTTGTCACCCTCCCACCGTGACCTTCCTCAACTGCAGTATGTTCTCCCACCTCCATGGGGCCTTTGCATATGCTGATCCCTCTGCCTGGAACACTTTTCCCTCACTTCCTTTACCTGCTTAACTCTTGGGCATCCTTCAGTTCCCATCAGAGAAACCACTGCCTGCAGAAATGCCAGGTGCCCTTCCCAGAGGCTCCCACGGCTCCCTGCTCTTTGCCAGGCAAGAGTAAATTGTATTAATAATTCTTTATTTGCTCTAAAACACACACGGGCCAGCATCCTATGGGGAGGGACCTTGACCAACTTGTTCACTGTTTCCTCGGCACAGCACTTGGCACATAATGTGCACCCAGTAAGCATTTGCTGAATGAAATTGCTTTTCTAAACATGTGCTATGTCTAGTTGACACTTTCAAATTTTGTATTGAGGCATAACACACATGTAGAAAAGTGTGCAAGGCCTAAGTGCACAGCTCCCAGAATTATCAAAAAGCGAGCACACCTGTGTAACCACAACCCAGATTTTAAAAAAATAGAACATTAAAAGATCCCAAAAGATCTGCTAGGCCTCTTACCAGCCATCCTCCCCCCCTCCTCTCCAAAGGTAACCATGTTATTGACTTCTAAGATGACAATTGTTCTGCCTGCTTTTAGACTTTGTTAATAAATTCATATTTATATCACATTTTATATCAATTAACTTCACGGTAACTTTACAATTAACTTACAATAAGGACTCTTCACGTCTGGCTTTGTTCACTCAACATTGTTTTTGAGATTTATTTATATTGCTGCAATAGTTGTAATTTGATCATTCTTATTGCTGTACAATATTTCATTGGAATACATTTTTTGTTATCCATTCTACTGTTGAGAGATGTTAGGATAAATTCTAATTTGAGGATATTTATGTTTTTGGCGTGTAGAGGTACACAGTTCTGTTGGATACATACTAGAAGGGGAAATACTGGGCCAGCAAATGTGTGCATTTTAATCTTCAGCAGACACTGCCCGTTTTCAAAAGCGTTTGTATGAATTTATACCCCCAACAGCAGTGAGTAAGAGTTCCAGTTGTTTAATATCCTCACCAACACTTAGTATTGTTGGTCCTTTACATTTTAGCCAAATGGTGGGTCTGTAGTAGTATCTCGTTGCAAAGTTTTTTGCATTTCCCTGCTGACCAATGAGGCTGCACACTGGTTCGTTGAATATCCTCTTTTGTGAAGTTTGTTTAGTTTTTTTTTCTATTTTGGGATTTTTTTTTAATTGATTTGTAGGAATCTGTTACACATTTTCAATATGACCCTTTTTCAGTAATGTGTATGGCAAACACCTCTCCCCTTATCTGAGTTGTCTCTTCACTCCCTTAATGTGCCTTTGATGAACAAAAGCTCTTAATTTTAACGTAATCCAACTTACGGCCTTTCATTTATTGTTAATGCTGATTGGGCCCTACTTTAAAAATCTTTCCTTACCCCAAAGTCATGAAGATATTCTCCTTCGTCATCTTCTAGAGGCTTTATCGTTTCACTTCTATAGTTTTAAAATCCACCGGGGACTAATTATTTCCAGGAAGAGGTCAAGTTTAATTACTTTTCCCTATGAGTAGCTGATTGACCCAGCAATATCTATCAAAAAGATCTTTCCCTGCCACCCTTGTCATAAATCATGCCATTAAAACATTATGTTTGTGGATCTGTTTTTATGGCTTTCTATTCTTTTACAGTGGTCTGGTTGTCTATCCTCATGTTAATATTACACACTCTTGATCATTGTTCCTTGTTAATAAGGCTTAATATCTAGTCATGTGAGGCCTCCAACTTTGTTCTTCTTTAAGATTGTCTTGGTTATTCCTGGACCTTTACATTCTCATATAAATTTAAGAATCGGCTTATCGATTTCTACATGCACTAAAAAGAAACCCATAATATGCTGAAATAAGAAAAAAAAATTTTTAAAACCTGTTAAGATTGTTAGAATTGCACCATACCTGCAGATTAATTTGGGGAAAGTTAATATATTTACAGGATTGAGCCTTCCGATTCACAAATATAGTATATCTCTTCATTTATTTAGGTCTTTTAACATTTCTCTTGCTAGTATGTTATAGTTTTCTCCATAGACTCTTATGCATTTTTCATTAGATTAACTCCTAGGTATTTGATTTTGATACTGTTGTAAATAGTGTTGTTTTTTAAAACTTCATTCTATAATTGTTTCCTGTTGTAATATAAAAAAAGAGTTGATTTTTGTACATTTACCTTGTATCTAGGGGCTTTGATAAAATTCATTTATTATTCTGATAATTTATCTGCAGATTTTTCTGGATGTTCTAATTACTCAAATGTGTCACCTCTTGATAATTTTGTTTCTTCTTTTCCAATCCTTATACATTTTATTCCTTTGTCTTGCTTTATTGGACGGGCTAGAAACTTCAATACAATGTTGTATACTAATATAGCAAGCATCCTTTCAACATTTTTCTAGATCTTTCCAAGATTTTTGCAGATACACCCTATTGGATTAAGAATATTCCCCTTTATTCCTAGTTTGCTATGAATTTTTGTAAGAATGGATGTTGGAATTTATCAGAAGCTTTTTATGCTTATATTGAGATAATCTAATAATTTATATGCCTTTATTCTATTAACATGTGAAATTGCTTGAAGTGTTAAACCAATCTTGAATTTCTTGAATATATCCAATTGTCAAGACATATTACTCTTCTAATATATACCAGATTTGGTGTACTAATGTGTTTAGAATATTTTCACCTATACTCAAAAGGGATATTAGCCTATAACTTTCCTTCTTGTCCTTGTCAGTTTTCATTATCCAGCTCATCATAGCTGGATAAAGTGACTTAGGAAGGATTCTCCCTTTATGTATTCTCTGGAACAATTTTTATAATATTTGTATTATTTCTTTCATAGATGTTTGAAATATTTGTCAGTAAAGCCATCTAGATCTGCTTGAAGTGTTCTTTGTGAAACAGTTTTAAATCAGATTCAATTTCCTTAATAAAAGACTCTTCATATATTTAATCTTTTCTTGTATCAGATTAATGTATCAGATTTATGTTGTGTGTGGGTTTTTTTTAGAGTTTATCCATTTTCTCTAACCTTATTATTGTAGATTGTTCATAGTATCCTGTTATTATCTTTTTAGTGTCCATTGGACCTGTAGTGATTGCCCTTTTTCATTCCTATACTGGGAATTTTATGCCTTCTTTGTTTTTCCTGATTCGTTTGGCTAAGGATTTACCAATTTTGTTAATCTTTTCAACAGGACTTTGGCTTTGTGAGTCTTTCATTGGTATGTTTGTTTTTAATTTCATTATTTGCTACTCCTGTCATTATTATTTCCTTTCTTTAATTCTCTTTGTGTTTAATTTGCTGCTCTTTCCCAAACTTATTAAAACAGATGTTTGGATTTGATTTCTACCTTGTTTTTCCCTTAATATATGTATCAAAGCTATAGATTTTTTTTCTAAGTATAGCTTTGGCTACCTCCAAGTTTTTTTTCTGAAGGTATAATTTACTCACAATGCTAATCACACTTTTTTGTATACAGCTCTGTGAGTTTTGACAAATGCACACAGTTGTGTAACCACCACCATGATCAAGACATAGAAGAGTTCTATTGCCTCCCAGAACAACCTTCTGCCCCTGCATGGAGGGCAATAATTTTCTCTTCAGTGGTATCTAATCTGCTATCAAACACATCCACCGAGTTCTCATTTTATTTTATTTCTCAGTTGTAGAAATTCCATTAACCTTATAATCATTGTTATATATGGTCCTATATGTTGTTTCATATTTTGTTCCAATATTTTAGTATTTTAAAGGAGAAAGGTAAATCCAGTTCCTGTAACTTCATCTTGACCAGAGTAAAAACTCCCGCAAGTTTTGATAGGTAATCTTTTCATTACTGTTCAGTTGAAAATATTTTCTAATTTCCATTGTGATTTCTTCTTTGACTCATGAGTTATTTAAAAGTACATTGCTTATTTTCCAAACATATGGGAGATTTTCTAGTTATCTTTGGGTTAATTTCTAGCTTGAATCTACTATAGTCAGAGAACATATTCTGTGTGATTTCAATCCTTGGAAATTTGTTGAGACTTGCCTTATGGCCCAACATATGGTCTACTTTGTTAAATGTTCCATGAGCTCTTGAAAATAATGTGCCTTCTGAAGTTGCTGGGTACAATGTTCTACATATGTCAATCAGGTCAGTTTATCAATCATGTTGATCAAATATTCTGAATCCTTACCTTTTTTTAATCTGATAGATGCATATTAAAATTCCTTAATGTGACAGTGGATTTATCTATTTCCCTTTTGTTGACTTTGAGATTACGTTAGCAGATGCAATGAATTTAAAATTGCCAGATCTTCCTTATGAATTTTACTTTGTTATCACTATGGAATGTCCCTCTTTATCTCTAGTGATATTTTTACCCAGAAGTATCCTTTATCTGATATTAGCAAAGCTATTTCAGGTTTGGTTTAGTGTACTTTTTCCATCCATTTACTTTCGATCTATCCTTGTGTTTATGACAATCTCCTGCAAGCAGCATATAGTGGCTTTGGTTTTTCTATCCAGTCTAATAATCTTTACCTCTTAATTAAAATATATAATCGATTTGGTTTTAAACCTACCATTTTATTGTTACCTGTATGTTGTCTCACCTAGTCTAGGTTCCTTTTTTCCCCTCTGTTATTGTCTTTTTAAAAATATTCAGTATTCACTATTACATAACACCCCCATTGCCTTGCTATTTATACATTCTTTTATACTATTCTCTTAGCATCTACCTAGAGATTACAACATATATCCCTAAAGTATCAAAAAATATAAATCTGTGTTTTTACCATTTTTCAGAAAAAGAAAGGTCCTTAGAATGCTCTGACTCCATTTACCAGCTGCTAACGTAAGTGCTACTGTCCTCGTGTGTTTTCATTCTGTGCACGTTGATCCTTGAACAGCACAGATTTTGAACTGCACAGGGATTTCCTTCTGCCTCTGCCACCGCTGAGACAGCGAGACCAAGCCGTCCTTTCCTCCTCCTCCTCAGCCTGCTCAACATGAAGACAGCAAAGATGAAGACTGTTATGATGATCTACTTCCACTCAATGAACAGTATATATATTTTCTCTTCCTTATGATTTTCTTAATAACATTTTCTTTTCCCTAGCTTACTTTATTGTAAGAATACAGTATATAATACATATGACATATATGACATAAAAAAAATCGTGTTAATCAACTGTTTATATTATCGGTAAGGCTTCTGGTCAACAACAGGCTGTTAGTAGTTAAGTTTTGGGGAAGTTGAACGTTATACATCAATCTTCAACTGTGCAAGGAGTCAGCATCCCTAACCCTGGTGTCGTTCAAAAATCAACTGTATATCACTTTAATATAATACTTATAAACCTATTATAACAAACCTATTATAATAATTATGAACCTATCATATAAATAGATAAACATTTATTTATGCAATTGATATTCATTTAGATTTACCCATGTATTTCCCTTTATTTTGTGCTGTATCCCTAAGTTGCCATCTGGGATCATTTTCCTTCTTCCTGGAAACCTGGAAATACTATTTATTATTTTCTTTAGTGTCAGCATGCTGGTGAAAAAATTCTCTTGGCCTTTGTTAGAGAATGTCTCCATTTCCTCTTAATTTTTAAAGATAGTTTTCTGGATACACAATTCTAGGTGGGCCACTTTTTCTTTCCACACTGTGAAGCTACCATTTTATTGCCTTTTGGTTTCCATTGTTTCTGGTGAGAAGTTAGCTGTTGCATTGTTTCTTTGAAGGTAACGTCTTTTTTCTGGATGCTTTATAAGTTTTTCTCTTTGCTTTTAGTTGTAAGCAGTTTGACTATGATGTGCCTAGAGATAATTTTGCATTGACTGTCTGGGGTTCTTAGAGGTTCTTCAATATATGGATTGATGCCTTTTATCAGTTTAGAAACTCAGCAATTATGTCTTCAAATGTGCTTCTTCCATGTTCTCTCTCCTCTCCTTTGTGATTCCATGTGTTAGACTGTTGCATTTTATTGCATGTCTCATGTTCTTTCATTTATTTTTCTGCCTTTTGTCACCCAAGCCATCAGTCTATATATTTTTTCTGATTTATTTTTCAGTTTACTAATTTTCTCTTCACCTGCATCTAATCTGCTATTAAACACATTGACTAAGTTCTCATTTTCAAGCATTTTATTTCTCAGTTGTAGAATTTTATTTGATTCTTTCTTATAGTTTGTTGCTCTCTACCAAAAGGCCTTATCTTGTCACTTCCTGCTTTGAACATTTTAATATTTATTATTTTAAAGTCCCTGTCATAACACCAATATCTGAATTTCCTATAGTTCTATTTCAGTTGACTGTACTTTGTCTTGATTTTTGTTCCAATCTTGTCTTTTTGTATTCCTGGAGTTTTTAAATTGCATACTAGACATTGTAGGTTAAAAAAAAAAAATGTCAAATATTTTAACCTCTGCATCACATTTGTCTTAGTCTAGATTTTCCCCAGAAAGTAGAATCTGAGACCTTGTGTGAAGGTAGTTTATTTTATGTAATAATCCAAGTGCACAGGAGTAGAATATAACAGGGAAAGAAAGAAAGCCAATTTGTAAGTGCACGCTTGAACTGGTCATTACTGCAGGTAACTGGTGATTGAGCCAGCCAAAACCTCCTAAAAATAAATCTAACTACATCTCAAAATTTCCTGCCTAAAGAATGGAAGAAAGAAACATTTATTCTCCAACTCACATTCCCCATTGGTCGAGGATTACCATGTGAGTGGCTAACTCCCTTCTACTTCCAGGATGCTGGTGCATGATTGAAAGGCAGATTCCGTGGACAGAGGCATCAGAGGACTCTGGCATGGGAGTTAGGATCTTGCAAAGGCTAAGGCAGGTGGTATTGAGTCACCTGTACAAAGTTAGTTGAGGCAACAGTGGCTGGAATAAAATACAGAGCAGTAAGATGTGAAAAGGGACAAATAAAATTTCCAATCTCTCTCCAGAGAAGATTTATTTTGCTGCTGACAGACAGCTAGTTTAGGAAGAGATGGACCTAATCCAATCAGGGATTGAGCAGGCTCATGCTGAGCTTCAGTTCTGAGGGTTGGTCTGTTTCTGGATCTCCTGATGCCTAGGGAGCAGCTCTCCAGGGTCCCAACTCCAATCCTAGGGTCTTCACCAGGACCCTTCTTCCACAGCCAGCTCCAAATGTCCATGTTTGTTGCCTAGCCCTATAAATCTGCCTCAGCCCCTGCTTTCAAATCAGCAAATGCCTCAAGTGGTTTGAAATATCAGACTCAGCTCTAAGGGCTTCGTTTCTTTCCGGGGTCTTGGCCCCTCAAACTTTGGCTGCCTTGGTAGCTTTCCAAAGCCCTGAAACAGATTTTTTTTTTTTTTGGTCCAGGTTTTCTGGTTGTCTTCAGCAGGAAGATTGGTCCAAAACAAGTTACATGTTGTTGCCAGAAGCAGAACACCCCCAGTTGTCTGTGAAAAGTTTGTGGAGGTAGACACGCACCTTCGTGTGGTAAAAACAGCCTTAAAAAATACAGTCACCTGCAAAGTCAAGGCTTTGACATTCACTCGCTGTGCGACTGTAACAGGGTCCTTCACCGCTCTGTGCCTCAGTTTCCCCCTTTCTTTAAAATGGAGATAATAACAATCCCAACCTCATACGGTTGTGCCGTGATTTAACAAGATAGTAATTATAACATTTTCTCCAAGGCGCCTGGCTCATAGAAACGTCCTGTAATTATGTTCGTGATTATCTTTATTATGGGGGTGGGGGTGGACTAAGGGAGGACTCGTGGTCCCACGTTGCGGGTAAGGAACCTAAAACGTTGAGAGGTTAAAATGGATTTTCCCCAAGTCACCCAAATAATAAGCAAATAACCAAACTGGGATTTAAACCTGGATCCAAAACCTGTTCTTGAAAATAGAGTATTATTTTGAAGCAGGTACTAAAGACAAGGAGAATCCAAGAATGTTCATTCACATTTGGGATTCTAACGATAAAGCAAAGACGCTTTCTGGACAGCAGGCTGAACGTTTTTACTGAGACCTTTAATTAAAGACAGTCACCCGTGGTGACAGAATGGCTGGTCTCGGAGTATTAGGAAGGTTACCCCAAACAGCAAATGGAATTAAATATCCCCTCAGCCACTGACAGATGGTCTCCAGGGCCACAGAACCACAGAACTTGATTACGACGACAAGAATAGGGTCCAGGGTCCCAGATTGAAAGAGAACAAAAATCCACTTTCAAACGATTTGCCAATGACTTCAATTAACTTCTGGCTAAGCCAGGCAGTTAGTGTAAGCATAGATCTCTTTGCGTTTCTAATTAAATTTCATCTAGCACAAATGCTGCTTTGAGATTTTCAGAAGGAAAACAATACTCAGGAAATGCAGTTGGATCTATTCTGTGTGTGTTGCAGAGAGTTTCGGTGGGCTGTCACCATTCCCCAGAGCATGTTTAAGAATTTTTTTTTGTTTGATGATAATTAATTATAATTATTAGCAACAGCTTCATAAGACCCACACTCCTGTTTACCTGTTCGACTCCCACCCACCCTACGAGGGTCGGCAAACCACAGGCTCTGAGCCAAATCCAGCCCATGCTTGTGTTCGTAAATAAGTATTTTTGGAGCACATTCATTCATACGTTGCCTCTGGCTGCTTTCAGGCTGGGAGGGCAGAGCTGAGTGGGTGAGCAGTTGCAACAGAGACTGTAGGTGGCCGGCTAAGCCTTAAAATGTTCGCTTTCTGGTCCTTTAAGAAAAAGTTTGCTGACCCCTGCAGAGACAGTATAAGGAAAAAGACCTTCGGAGGGACACTGTTGGCCCAGCCCAGGAGTTTAGATTTTACCCAGGGAGCCACATGGCCCCTGCAGCAGATGCCGTGGGTATCTCGCCCCATCCGCCATCACCTCTGCAAGGACGAGGCCACTTACTGCACACAGCTGGGAGCCAAGCAGGCCCTGTCCCCGCTCTCAGAAGCAATTCCGGGTGCTTAAAGTAGAGAGAGCACAGGTGCGAGTCAGCTAGCCCCGTATCCAAGTTCCGACTTCTCGTGTTCCCTGCCCATGGACCTTAGGCCAATTGCTAAACTTCCCTGTGGCTAGAGAGGTGAGCAGGCCAACTTTTCAGGGCCTTGGGACCCCGTGAGGAGGAACAGGTAACTCAGATGCCGAGCTTGATTTGCGCTTGCTTGAAAGATGACAAGGAGAAAGCTATCAAAAAAACAACCACGCCCCCCGATCGTACCTGCTTTCCGCTAAACTCTTCCAATGCAACGGCAAGGTCAGAGCCTGTGGTCTCATCTTTGCTCTGGGATTTGAAATAAATCCAGTTCCATCTGCTTACGTTCGAAAATGGGGCCATTTTTATTGTGTTTTGATTTCAGCAAATTTGCACTTTCTTCAGGAAAATCCACCAAAACGATCAGCAGGAAGTTGTAGAAAATTCAGGAGAAAGAGAGGCTCATCCTGCTCAGATGACGGCAAACCACATTTGAGCTGGAGCAAATTTAATTCTCTGCTCCAGTTCAATATTTCCAGCAAACATTTTGAGAAAGAAAATCAGATTTTCAGTAATGGGGATGCATTTCAACACATGCCACAGCGGGACAGATTCAACTTGTTGAGTCAAAGGCGCTATTTCCTGACCACATTGAAGAGTACAATCTGAAACTCAAAGTTTAAATGAACCCAAGAGAGGAAATAGATCCTTCAGCGCGAGGCAGAGTGGAGAGGGTTTTAGCCAGGCCCTCCAAGCACTTATTCCCAGAGACTCACTGCGCTGGGCGAAGTACTGACCCAGCTCTCAGGAATATAGACATTACCCAGAGCTACTAGGCTTCCCTAAGACGTAAGCCATGAGATGTTTAAGAGGACAGCAGCCCAGCAATAAGTAACAAAATAACTTTGAGTGTGCCTGTTGAGAAAGGTATTCTCTTTTCGGTTAATCCTTCTCATGACATCAAAGACAGGGTCTCTCTTTGATGCTACCAGTTCATCAACGCTTCCTTTTGAACCAATAGGCCTTAGGTCTGTGGCAACAGTATCCAGCTAGAATTTTCCTTGTACCCAGGAGTCAGCAAACACGCTCTGTCACAACCAAAGGCAAAGGCAGCTACAGACAATAAGTAAATCAATGAGTATGGTTGCGTTGCAATAAAGCTTTATTTGTGGACACTGAAATTTGAAACATTCTTCACATAGGAAATAGTATTCTTCCTTTGATTATTTCCAAGCACATAAAAATGAAAAATTCAGTCTTAGCTTAGGGACAATAAAAATTAAAGGATGGGCTGGATTTGACCGTGGCAGTAGCTTGCAGCCTCTGCTGTAGAGTAGGGTGGTGGTGACCAAGCGTGGGTTCTGGAATTCCAGCTGCTCCGTTTATGACGTCTCTGACTCCAGGGAGTTGCTTTGGTTCTTTGAGCCTCACGTCCCACTCCATGAAACAGGGATAATGACAGCACCCACCTCACCGAGTTGTTGTGAGGACGGAGTTAGCCCATGTGAAGTGCTCAGAACATTCCACGGCACAGAGTGTGAAGTGGATACTAGCTCTTATTATAGTCGTTTTTTTATAGTTGCCTTCTCTTCATGGCAAGGGATACTGATTTTTCAATTATGGTGATGATATAGTTTCCTTTTTACCTAAACTTATTTAAGTGAAAAAGTCAATTTAAAGGGAATTATTTGCATGCATATAGTTTAATGCAAACGTGGCAAAAAATTATAAGTGAGGCACTCAAATGACTCAAGGTTTGGAAATAGTTAGCTAGCCCCTTATCTTCACTATACAAAGTTGAGAAGTAAATATTAATAATCATTAATAATTATTACAGTCTTCATAATAAAAGAGAATTGGAGATTTCATTGTCTGCCTTAATAGTAATAAATAAGTACTAAGTAATAAGTGCTATTTATTACTAATTATTTTTCTATACTTGAATGATTAATCATATATTTACTTATAAATTACAACTGATGCCACTTTTATATGTACTGTCATGCACATCATAAAAACATGCCAAAGGCTGTGAAATCAAAGTTCTAATGTTCCCCAAACCCTGTGAATCCCCTTCCCTGCACCCCACTTTGGAGAGGACCCAGGGTCTAGCGGAGGCCAACCTCACACCTGCACACACTCAAGACGCAGGGCTGAGTCCCTGCCTGGGCGTGACTGCTGGCTGGGGAAGGTGAGTAGGGTGGTTGGGACATCTGTGGGAGAGCTGAGGCTGGTGCTACGGCAGAAGTAGACTTTGACAGGGAGGCAGAAAGCCCAGAAGGAACGGTCCCTCACCAGAAGGGTCCCCGTGGGTCCTGAGCTCTCTTCCCCCTGCCATCTGTGCTGGGGAATGGGAGGGAGGGGAGAGGCGGGGAGAGCCAGCCAGGCTGCGATGCCCTTCATCCAGCACATCGTTTCAGCACAGCTGGAGCAACTCCCTCCATCTTCAGATCGGCCACAGGGGCTTTCCTTATTTCCCATCCTGTGTTCAAGGAAGCCCACACATCTCAGCAAAACCCGCTGTCTTCCTGGCAAGGAGGCCGGCTTCGTCACAACCGAGCCCTGCCTTTTGGTGCCTGTGTGGAACATGGGCGTGGAGCCTGAGACCCCAGCCTCACGTCTGTGGAGTTTGGGGGCCTTCAAGTGGCCCTGCCCGTCACAGAGGCGGGCACGCTGCTTCCTGGGTATCATCCATTGAACGCAGGCGCGGACGAATGACTGCAGTGATCCCAGCTCCACTGTTTCAGAGCAAAAATAATAATAGTAGGAGCTAGATTTTCTTATTTCCAATTTGCACAGCAGCTGCAGAGCAGGGACAATTGTATCCATGTGAACACTGAGAGAGGAGGGGGCCTCCCAGCCAGTGAGGGGCAGAGCTGGCATGTGGCCCAGGCTGCCTGACTCCGAGCCGTCTTAGCCCCTTTGCTGATGGCTTCGATCCGGGGACAGGGAGGGACTCTACTGGCTAGATCAACCCGATCATCTGGCCCTCGTATATCATCTCCCATGCTTCTGCCATCTGTTCACCCAGAACCTGCTGGAATATGCCAGGGATGGGACTCCCACTTTCACCATTGGTTAGCTGAAAAATTCTCCTTAATAGGGAGCTGTAATTGGTCTCCCTGTGACTTTGTCGATGGGTTCTGCCCTCTGGAACTTTAGAAAATAGGTCTACTCCTTTAGGTACACGGATAATTTTGTGTGTGTGTGTGTGTGTGTGTGCATTTAAATAATAATGCTGTCATTCTATACTGTGATAGTATATTTATATAGAATTAAGATTTAATGAGTGGTTATTATGTGCCAGGCACTTTACAGATGTTATCCCACTTACTCCTCACAACACCTCTATGAAGCAGACATTGTCAGACTCCCTTCTTCATGTGAGAACACCAAGGTTCAGAGGGCTTGCGCTGCCTGCCCAGAGCCCCACAAACAGTAGCTGTCTGAGCTGGAGTCACCCCGTGGTGCACGGTGACCCTGGCAGCCCTGCTCTCTGCCGCCATGCAACCCTCCAATCCCACAGGCCTTCCCGGCCTGGTGCCTTGCCTCCAAGCACATTCCATTTGTGTTATTCACTTTCCCTTTGCCAAAAAAATTTTAGATTGCTTCTCGGCCTTTTGGCTAAGAGAAAGTGTAAAAAGAAATTAGAAAGCACAGGATTCACCCATAATCCCATCACCCAAAGATAACTATTGTTACTATTTCCATGCATTTTTCATATATAGATATGGATTTAGTTTTTTTTTTATCAAAATGAGCTCATACTACACATGTTATTTTGTAACCTATATTTGCTATCCCACGATATATCTAGGACATCTTTCCATAGCAACCCAGAAAAATGTAAAGTTCCTGAAAAGGAATTTTTATTTAATTTATTTCATCAATTTCACCAATGTCCACATTACCAAATGTTGATGATATGAATCTATTTTAAGTAATATATAATTTAGATAATATTTTAACCACAATAAAGCAATGATAGTGCCAAAAAAAAGCTGTGCCTCATCATTTATGACTGCCTGGAATTTCATCCTATGGACATACCGAAATGTATTAACTAGTCACCTCTTAATTGCACATTTAACTGTCTCCAAATGTAAACCCTCCAACACACACCCTTGCACATACATCTGTGGGCACGCATCCCGCTATTTCTTAGGCTGTGGTCTATAAGAAAAATTATTTGGGTCCAAGGTCATGCCCACCCTAAGGTGTTGCTGCATCATCCTCACACTCCCACCGGCAGGGCGGGAGAGGGTTTGTCTCTCTAGCCCCTAATCCACACAGGGTGGCATCTTTTTTAGTCTTGGCCAATCTCACAGGCGGGGGGGGGGGTAAAAAATAATAGAACATCTTGTTTTAATGTGCTCATCTTTTATTGCCAGTGAGGTTGAATTTCTTTCACTATCAGACAGTTTCAGTCTATCTTAGGCACACTTGCGTGACTACAGCGTCCCAAAATACCCCAGGTGGGGTTGGCCCAGCCTAGATTTCAGAGGCAACTACCCAGCGAGTGGGTCCCGGCCAGGTGGCTACCAGTCCTTCCAGCGTGCTGCCCAGGGGCCAGTGCCAGGCGTGTTCTCAGGCTCCAGAGGTGGAACAAGCCCGCCTGGTTAGCAGCTCACGTGGCCCAGCCACGCCAGGGTGGCATTTATAGCTCTCGGGTTCCTGTCAACTCTGCCTCAACTAAAGTGTGTGGCCAGCACGTGGCTGTGACGTCTTCACTAGGCACAGAGCTGTCTCCTGAGCCAGGGTCCCCAGCGGCACCCCCGGGAAGGCTGCCTTGATTCCGACCTCTAACTGGGGCGGGAGGGGAGTGGCGGGGGCGCCAGCGTGTAGGCACACTGTGGCTTCTTGTTCTCCTTCATGCTGATGAGTTTAAAGCCAGGAGTTAGGTAGGATTCAGCTTAGCTAGAAATTCACTCAGGGCTGCCTAACCTGTTGCCATTTTACAGACTCAGGAAATTGTCATCTACGGGTCTCAGTGTCAAGGGTGTGACAGACCAAACCCCTCCTTTGACAATGACCCAGTGACCACCGTGAGTACCTCCAGGTGCAGCACGAGATGTGGCGGCCCCAGCTGTGTCCCTGCCCAGCACCCCTCCCCCTTTCTCATGGAAACAGCACCTCTATTTTTCTTGTCCAAATCTCCCCACACTCCACTTCCTGTCTACCTCCAGCCCAGGGAATGGGCAGAGCTCCAGACCTGGGTTCAAGTCCCCCTCTGCCAGGTGCCAGCCATTCCACTAGCTCCTCAGAGCCTCAGTTTGCCCATCAGTAAAATGGGGACAATAATAATACCTACCCAAATGTTGTGATATGATTAAATGAGAGCACACTGGTTGACATAATTTTGGAACTACAACATGTAGAGCTAATTTCGTTTTTATTTTACAACTACTGATTGAATGACCAGTTACATTCCATTATAATTACAACCCCCCCCCCATATAAGCTAAGAGGAGGAAAGCTTACAGAGAAATTATAATTGTTTGGTCTCACTGCCCCACAGGTGCTTTGTGGCCTTGGATATGGGCCCTGATGCAAAGTGCGTGATCACTAACATCTGCTGCCTTGGATTGAGCCAAGTCGGTTGTGCTGCTGTGATATTATATTGGCTTTTGTCCACAGTTTCTGGCTCATAATTCCGACGGCCCCTGTTACAGTCTTTTGTTATAATGGCGGGTGTGTGAGGCCTCAGGGGCAGCCTCAGAACAGAATCTCTCTG
The DNA here is from genome assembly GCA_963574885.1 of Lepilemur ruficaudatus. Lineage (NCBI taxonomy): Eukaryota > Metazoa > Chordata > Mammalia > Primates > Lepilemuridae > Lepilemur > Lepilemur ruficaudatus. The sequence goes on along the minus strand of CAUYRT010090926.1, from coordinate 41,679 downwards.
ACCTTCACCTGCCCAAGGCAGGACTCTGACCTTCCCTCACCTTTCTGATTGTGAGTCCTGAGACCCTCATTCCAGAGAGGGTCTGGCCCCATATTCTGGAGGCTAATCACATTTTGACACAGTTGTCCATAAAAACCCAAACGACAAGGTTCAGGGAGCTTCCAATAGCTGAACACGTGGAGATTCCTGCAGGGCAGTGCCTGGGGAGGGCATGGGGGCTCCATGCCCCTTCCCCGTCCCTCACCCTAGGCATCTCTTCATCTGTACCCTTTGTAACTGTGGTCCCCAAGCCTGGGCTGTGGACTGGTACCGGTCCCTGGCCTGTTAGGGACTGGGCCACAGAGCTCCACTGCCCCGCCCCCCCACCTCCTCCAACTCCCTGCGGAAAAACTGTCTTCCATGAAACTTAGGAACAGGAGTGGAGGGGCTCGCAGCAGGAGGCTCGGGGCAGGTGAGCGAACGAAGCTTCGTCTGTATTTACAGCAGCTCCCCATGGAGCCATCGCCGCCTGAGCTCCGCCTCCCACCCCCGTGGAAAAACTGTCTTCCATGAAACCAGTCCCTAGTGCCAAAAATGTTGGGGACCACCGCTTTGTAATATCCTTTATAATAAACCGGTGAGTGTTTCCCTGAGTTCTGTGAGCTGCTTTAGCAAATTAATCAAACCCAAAGAGGGGTTCATGGGAACCCAAACTTGAATCCAGTAGGTCAGAAGTTCCCAAGGCCCAGACTTGAGACTGAGCCTTCACCCTGAGGAGTCTGACACTATCTCCAGCAAGATAGTGGTGGAATTGAGTTAGAGCAGTGCTCCCCAAACTTTAAGGTGCAAGGGACTGGTTTCATGGAATATGATTTTTCCATAGACCAAAGCGGGTGGGGGTGGGGTTGAGGTTGTGGGGAGGTGGTGCAGAGCTCAGGCGGTGGCATGCGGCCCATTTCCTAACAGACCACGGACTGGTACCGGGCCGCAGCCTGGGGGCTGGGGACTACAGAATTAGAGGATGCCCAGCTGGTGTCCACTGTTTGGTGTGTAGGGAAAAGTCCCCACATTTGGTCATAGAAGTCTTCTGCCTTGATGATTGTTGTGGTGTGAGAGCAGAGAGGAAAAACAATTTGGGAATTTTCCCCAAAGCGGCAAAGCCAGCATTTAGAACCATCCAGTTCCTTCCTGCCTGCAGGAGCTCAGCCATGCGTGACTGGGGCCTGCAGCTTGTCCTCCATTCACCCACTCGAGAAGCATCCGTGAGCCCCAGGTGTCAGTCTTGTGCTGGGGAAAGCCCAAGAGGAGCAATAAAGGGCCCTGTTGTTATCACTCAGAGGACACACACACACACAAACCACCACTAGGACAACAGACAGACCAGGGCCAGACCACGCAGGACGATAGGAGTCTGACCCATGACCTCTGCAGCAGCCAGCCCTGAGCAGGCAGGACGCGGTTGACGACTGCCAGCTTCCCTGGGTCAATCCCTGGGTTTCCTTTCACATCCTGTGACACGTGCTTTAGTAGAGGTGTCACCCTGCTGGCAATGGGAGGAACTCCACAGGGGGCTCTCTGACCACTGGACTACACTGCCCGGCCTGGGAGATACAGAGAAGAAGGAAAAAGCAGGGGGAGAGGAGGAAACCTAAGCCCTAGAATGACACATCCTCTCCCACAAATGTTATGGGCAAGCCACATCTTCCCTACGGTAAAATTAACTCATTCTAGCCAGTCAAACTTTGGTGCACTTGAATTATCTTGGAGGCTGGTTAAACACTTCCATCCTGGGATCCACCCTGAAAGGTCCTGAAACGGTGGGTCTGGGCAGGGCCTGGGCATCTGGAATTTGAATCTAAGTTCTCAAGTTTCTTGAACCTCAAAGTATGGTCTTCAGACAGCAGCTTGGCTGTCACCTGGAGCATATTGCCAATGCCAACGCTCAGGCCCACCCTTCACCCTATTAAATCAGAATCCATATTTAAACAAGATCTCCAGGTGTTTCATGTGCCCATTAAAGTTCGAGAAGCCCTGCTCTCAGTGGTTCTTGTTTAAGGAATCCAAATAATTATCACATGGAACATAAAAAATAACAGCTAACAATGGACTAAGCAGTATTTGAAGTGCTTAATACATAGTGATTCATAGACGAGTCAGAGTAATCCTATGAGGTATAGACTATTATCATCCCCATTTTGCAGATGAGAAAAGTAAGGCACAGGAAGGTGAAGTCATGCGCCCAAGTCTCAAAGCTGGCACGTACTGAAGCAGCGATGCAAACCCAAGCTGACTGGCACCTGCCCCTCCCACGTGGCTGGTGTATTCATCTGGAAGTGGACAAGCCCTGCATCGTCCTGGCTGCCCTCCTGGCAGAGCCCAGGCCCCTCAATCAAGGCACTCAGCAGCTCTGCAGAAACAGCCAGAGCTGCGCTGCTGCTGTACATCCTGCGGCCAAGTGGCAGGTGCAAGTTACCCCGATTCTCCAGGAAGAACATGGCTGTGCAGACCTGGGCATAATTATTCCATTTTTAAACTCGACCAATTTAGAAAAAAAAAAAATTAGTGCATGCGAGGAGACATGCTGGGGACTCACAGGAGCCCCACAATGAAATCAGTTCACCCTCTCAAATCTGCTCTGAGAATTACGTTCCAGAAGGTTCTGGGGCGAGAATGATGGCAAAGTAGGTGCAGAGGCATTTGTACTGGCCTCTGTGTGTAAGCGCTTGTCTGGACACTTTTATGTGGTCTGCCCTCTGGACCAAAACTGTTTTATAAAACCAAGCTATGTTCTCTGAACTTTAAATATCAAAACATAAAAAAACACATAAAACGGGGCTGAATTGCTTCTGTGTGCCTCACGTCTGCCTGTGAATGCTCTTCTCTTGTGACTTCGCTCGTATTTGGTGATTCTGTTCTCCCACCATGGCTGCAGCTGAGCTGTTGGGTAGTCACGTTCCCAGGTGAGACCAGCCTTAGAGTTTGCTCCACTTCTACAAAGACAACTAGCTGTGGGGCTATCGAAAGTTACTAATGCCACTCTGGCCGGGCACAGTGGCTCACGCCTGTCATCTTAGCACTTTGGGAGGCCAAGGCAGGAGATTGCTTGAGGCCAGGCGTTTGAGACCAGCCTGAGCAACATAGCAAGACCTCATCTCTACAAAAAATACAAAAATTAGCCAGGTGTAGTGGTGCACACTTGCAGCCTCAGCTACTCGAGGGGCTGAAGGAAGAAGATCCCTTGAGCCGAGGAGTTTGAGGTTACAGTGAGCTATGATGGTGCCATTATAATCTAGCAGGGGTGACAGAGACCCTGTCTATTAAACAAAAAAAGATATTAATGCCACTCCAACCAGAGAGCAGGTTAATAGAAGCATCCTGTGAAGAGGTCGGTCTCCCCAGGGTTTCTGGGGCGCAGTCTTGATCGTGGGTGGGCCACCGGCTGGCAGCTTAGGTCATCAACGCAGATTGTAAGACAAACACGCCTGGAAGGCAGACTGAGCAGTGGAAAGTTTTCTGATGGATTTTTAAGGTTGTGAAGACTTCAGGACTTTGGAAGATTTTTTTCCCCCCAATTCCATGAAACGGAAAAGACAAGGGCAATAAGTGGAGATGTCACACACACGGCTAGGGACGAAACACACGGAGTCCTAAGGCCAGAGAAAAGATCGCCGTTTGATCAGAAAGGATTATGTGTTTGTACGTTTCAGCAGAGAGCAGGCTCCCTTCCAAGAAGCCGAGAGCAACAAACTGGGCCTCCGAGCAGCTCTGGGGCAAACCATCCAGGCTGAAATCCGTTTGTCCTGGGTCTGGCAAAAGCCGCGGCCGGCCAGCCAGAGACACGGCCAGGGGATCACTCTTAGGGACGGGCCTCAGAAAGTCTGACCAACCCCTAGAAGCATTTTTAATAAAAGATGAAGAGCTCGTTGCAGCACTATTTATAATAGCAACCAAAACGGGGCTGATCCGCGAAGATTGGAGAGACACATTTGTATATATCCATACGGTGAAAACTAGATTTTCAAAGAATACCTACCAACTTAGGGGAATACTTAGGTACATTAAGTGGAGGAAAAAGGCAGGATCCACAGCACAAAACTGATTTTCCTGTGCCTATATTGACATGTTTTTAAGACAAAAAAGGCTCAAAGAATAATCACCAAATGTTAAAGCCAAACATAACACCAAAATGTTAAAAGTACCTATCTTTGAGTGGTAGAAATATGGGTCGATTTTATTTTCTTCCTCGTATCTGTCTGCATTTGATGATTTTCTATAACGTACAAGTTTTCTTCTTATCAAAATGTCTGTGCCCCCATAATCTGAAATTTAAAAAAGGCAGAGAAAAAAAAGAAAAGTATAACTTGTAAATAAAAAATATGTTGTTTACAAATATGATAAATATAACATAACATATAATGGCATGTAATGACAGTCACCATTTATTGAGAGCTTAGTGCGCACTCCAGGTAGATTATTTTCTAGTTACAACAACCACAAGAGCCTGGTGCTGTTGTTATCTCCATTTACTTACAAGGAAATGGAGGCTTCCAGAGGTTAAATATCCTGCCTGCAGCCCGGTCACCACAAAGGGACAGAGCTGGGTTCCGAAGAGGACACATCTGGTGCCAAAGTCCATGCTGTTAACCCCAACGTAGGACCAGAAAGTGAGGCCCCAGGTGGGGTTACCAGATAAACTACAGGACACCCAGGTAAATTTCAATTTCAGATACAACGTTTTTAGTACATCCCATGCCACAGTATTCATTGTGCATCTAAATTGCTAACTTACCTGGGCCTCCTGTTTGTCTGTTGCGTGTTTTTCTCAGGGAAATGACTCCCATTTGCGAATGCTGTGGGAGACTTGAAAGCAACGCAGCCATCCAGGAGTCCTAGGAAAAGTCAGGGTGGGCCCCAGAGCTCTTCCAACAAGATCTGGGAACAGCCTCAGACAGGCCCAGGGAAAATTACTACATGTCTCGGGTTCCCTTTTGCTACACCCTAGCATGAAAAAGAGCGAGCCTTCGCTGACTGACACGGGTCAGATGCCTGGAACAGACAGCCCGGTGAACGCGAAGGGCGCCTGTGATCTGTAAACCCCGCCCAGCTATAGTGCTGAGCACTTAGAAGCCACACTTGGGCGTGCCCACACCAGGTGTTAGCAGAATTCTTAGTGTCTTCTGCGGAGTTGCTTGCCTGGCTTTGCTGTCAGGGTAAGAAGTCACTCACAGCCCCCACCCCTGGGCCCCAACTCCAGCCCACCCCCATGTCCATAACGCCTGTCCTGGGGCTCACCGGGACAACCACACCGTCTTCCAAACCCAAACTTGGACCCATCGTTCTCATCCTGGCTGTCAATTAGGATCATTTGGGGAGTTTAAAAAAGTACTGAAACCTGGGCCCACTCCCAGAAAGTCTGGTTTATTTGGCTGGGGCAGGTGTAGGTGTTTTACAACAGCTCCCGGTAATTCTGATGCCCAGGTGAGGGTAAAACATCATGCACTGGACCGACCACAATAAACCAAGTGCTGGCAACGCCCGTGACAGGAGAGGATGTCACGTGCATCCGTCAAACTGAAATACCAAGGTAAACCTCGCCAGATTGCTGAAAGGATTAAGCGGCACCATCTCAGAGCACGCCCTGCACAGAAAATACTTGGCCAGTGTCATTTCTTTCCTAGAATCAAATACACAGGCTGGTGCTATTGGGCTTTCCTTTTTACCCAGACCTGGGTTATCACACTTAGCCCGCAAAGTAGTTCCGTAAGGTAGAGATCATCATTGTCCCCATTCGAAAGATGAGAGAACTGAGTCAAAGGAAGGTGACCTCTTTCTCAAGGTCGCCAGCTAGTAGTGGCGGAGCCGGGACTTGAACCCAGGCCCTGCGACTCCAGAGCCGCACGCTCTCGATCCCTTCCTGGTGTTGCCTGCAAATCGCAACCCACCCAGGAAACAGCCCCAGCCCTTTCTGGGCTCCTCAGCCCTCAGACAGACGAGCACTCGTCCACCCGTGCATTCACTCTTTCTCTCGCTGAGCAGACATCCCCTGAGCACCTACTGAGCGCCAGACATGTGCCGGACACTGGACACGGACACCGGGGAGTCTTGGAGTTTGCCACTCCGGGGAATGAGCAAGCCAAGAACAAACAAACACACAAATGGCAGCAGTTGCTCTGAAGGGTGCAGAGAGCGTTAACCCAGCCCTGAGCACCGGGAGCTACTGCCTGGTTCTAGGAGAGGTTGATGCGACCAGCTCTGTTTTCCGGCTGCTATGTGGAGGATGGACTGGCTGCTGGTTGAGGGTGGAGGCAGGGAGGCCAGGGAGGAGGCTAAGGGAGGAATCCAGGTAAGACAGGGAGGGGCCTGGCCGGCGTGGGCTGGTCTGAGGCTGAGACATCTTCCAGGGAAGACAGTCGCTGCCAACTGGACCGGAGGTCGTTACCACTTGCTTTGGCCCTTAGGACGTCCTGCAGTGTTTGCACTGTGACTTGTTTCACCACTGCGTACGTTGCCTCCAAAGTCATATTCCAAATATCTCACAAGTGGTGCCACAGGGGGGTGGACTGATCAGAACATACAGTGATTCCGGCTTTGGGCAGCGTCAGTGCTGGGCTAGGGGTTAACCCTTTATTCGCTGGCTATCCATGAGGTCCAGGGGATCCTGGGGGAGCAGCCTGGATGCAGCAGGGCGCTCAGGGCTTTGGGATGAGACTATCTGTTGGTAGCACTTTAATAACCAGCATTAAAACCAAACGGTGCCGACCAGCTGAGGCTGCCTCCTCACTAGATTTTAAACTTCCAGAAAGCAAGGCTAGACTGAAAGATCAATTAGCTAGAAATGAGTCAAGCAAGTATCCCATCCCAAGTGACAATGCCAATGTGAAGGCCCGGACATCCACGGGCAGCGTGCAGGTTGACATTTCAGTCCTGCGTTTCTGAGATGAAAGGCGAGGAGTCCTTCGGAATCGAGTCCCCGGCCTGCCAGGACTGCGTGTTCTCCGAGCCCAGGACTGGGGAAGAGAACGTGCTGTCTGCACAGGATCGCTGCCGGTCCTGCTCCGCCCCAGAGAGACTGCTCTGTGCTGGGGCCCACGGCCCTGGACAGGGGCTCCGCTCCTGGCGGACAGTCCTGGGGGGCCCGGCCGGGGAGGACACGCTGGGCGGCAGAGGGAGCCGGGCCACTGCTCCCTGGGTCCTGCACTTTGTCATGCTGAAGTTCTGACATTTGTGTGGTGGGGGTGGGGGAAGATCGTGATTAAGAACAAAGAGGCAAATACATCAGCATCGGGGAGCGCAGTTTGTTCCAGTGGGCTCTCCCTTGGCACATCCGGGTGCTCAGTTCCCACCTGCAAAATGGGAAGAATTATTAATACTTTTGTACTCTTTGTATTCGGAAGGGTATTCCAAAGGCGGATGAGTTCATACGCTAGCCACCATTCTGATGGAGACCTCCCTCCCTTCCTCCCTCCCAAGATGCTGTGCTGACTTAGACGATGGGAACACACAGACCCAAAGCCCTGCCGTTGCGCGGTCCGTATCTTCTAGTTACCTAGTTATCATCTCACTCCATCCTAATCCTGCGGGCGGGACTCCTAATGGCCCCTTGCCGCGGCTCGGAGAAGATGGGCAGCTGTGGCCACACTGCTGGCGAGAGGCACGTCTGGTATTGGAACCCAGACCTCGCTGGCTCCCCAGTCCAAGATCTTGGTCTGGCTCTGGACCATCTCCACCACCCCGCTCCCATGGGAAAGTGCACTTCACAAAGGAAGATGTCCCAAAATTTTAAACCATGGTCAGTATAAACTGCTTAGAAATGAAGCACGGAGGGGAAGAAAGCATGAGCACTGGACTTGGGCCGGCCTGATTTTGAATCCCTTCTTTCCACTCGCCAGCTGTGTGACCTCAGGCAGAGTGCTTAACCTCTCTGGTCTCCATGCCTATGGAAGGAAAAAGGATATTCTGGCTTTGAAGCCACAGAAATGAAGCCTCACAGCCTGAAGGATTCAGAAAAACAGAGGAGGCCCAATGGCCAACATAAAGAAATTGGAAGGGCTTTTGTCAGCCCTGGAGTCCCACCTGATTGGGTAGCCAAGTAGCTGTGGGGCTTCAAACAAAATGCACAACCACTCTGTGCCTCTGTTTCCTCTTCTGTAAAATGGGGGCAATCACAGCTCTTGCTGCAAAGGTAGGCATGAGAATCAAATGTGATCATTCCCATCAAATCCCCCTGCTGGGCTGGTCCTGGCTGTGGGTCCTCAGGGATAACTGGGCTGTCTGCAAAGGCCCCCAGATATTTTAGCCAGTGGAGTAATTTCGTGTTGCCACGGCTCTCAGAGCGCCAGACAGTGGCGCCCTGGTCCCTGGTCCCTGACCTTGCACAGTGATTAAAAGCATGGGCGTGGGGCCAGATGATCAAGTCCCTGGCTCTGCTACCTTCTGGCCTGTGACCTTGGGCCAGTTACTAGCCTCTCTGTGACTTAGTTTCCCCATCCATAAAATGGAAACAATATTAGAACCCACCTCACAGGGTTGTTGTCAGAATGAAATGAGTGCATATATGTAAACGCCTTGCAACAGTGCCCAGAACACCAGCTAGATCGGAATATCTGTCTCATCTCACGCCTTAGAGCCACCTGGAGCTTAGAGGTCGTTCAACTCAAACTGTAGCTTGCTAGATTCCACAGAGGTGACGGCTGCCTCCGACTGGAGTGCCCAGCTACCTACCGCTGGTTTTAAGAGGTTTCTTCCAAAGGCTACATTTCTTCTCATCGCTGTTCCACCAGGGGCCCTCCAGGCCTGCCTGTTCTATATAAATACACTTAACTTTTATGGGGTGTGTGGTGCTCTTGGCATAAACCATCTCCTCTGTCCCGCAGGACTGGGGAAGGGCTGAGACATGGAACATGTGTACCAGTGGCACAGCCAGGGCAGACTCTGAGACCTGGATGGTCGGAACCTGCACCACAAGGGATCTCCCTGGTGCAATGACATCCCACTCCTCTCTCTACCTCCTCTGCCACCCCGTGTTTATCAGACCACCGAGGACGTGTCCTCACCCCCAGGAGTGACACCTCCTTCACACTCTGCTGCACACGAGCCTCCTGGGCGATATTGTCCAGTGGGAACCCCAACCAGCCACGCCCTGCCCCACAGACTCCCGAGGCTCTTAGCATTGCTCTTGGAATAACCATCCTCCACCAGCCCGGCCAGGGACCCTCCTAGTCTGACCCTGCCTTTCCATCTTAAGGGGTAACCTGCTCCCATCGACCACCGGTGAGATGCGCGTTTCATTTCTGTGCTGCAGACGAAGCAGCAGCCAAAGCCATTGGCTCTGCAGTCACACAGCTCATGCATTCATCCATTCGTTTAGTCTACAAACGCTTATTGCAGGCGTGGCATGCACCGGGCTGCGTTCCGGGTGCCGGGGGGATGGGACAGTGGTCACCAAGGCAATGTCCCTGGCCAGGGCAGGTTGCAAGGCCATGTGGGCTGTGCTAGCACAGGGGCTGGGCCTTGGGAGGGCCTGAGCTTGCTTTAATGCTCTGTGTGGCTGTCTTGAAATTTTTAACCATTTTTGGACAAGAGCCCCCCCGATTTTCATCTTGTACTGGGCCCCACGAATTGGGTAGGCTCCCCGCCCCCGTCCCCAGGGAGCTCACATTCTAGTGGAGGACAGTGGACCCCCCCCAGCACCCCAAGGTCAGGCGGCAGGGGAGAAGTGCTATGGAGAAAGTAAACCGAGGCAGTGTGCTGGCGAGCAGCAGTGACCCTGGCTGGTGCTGGACAGTGTTGGCAGGTGGGAGGGAAGAACCTTCTAGGCAGGAGGAAGGCAGCAAGGGCTGAGGCCCTAAAGCAGCAGTGAGTTTGCTGAGTTGAAGGGACAGGGAGAGTCGGCGTGGCTGGAGCTTGCAGAGGGAGTGAGAGGGCAGGGTGGGCCCCAGGTCGGGCTTTGCTGGCCCCATGACAGACCCCAAGCAAAGCAGGGCCACTGAAGGCAGCTTGACAGCAGATCCAGAGTCCCCTCCCCCAGCCCCATCTCTGCGCTGAGGGCCTGGCTGGATGTCCCCCACCCTCCCAGCTGCAGCCACATCCCTGATGGCCCAGGAGGGTCTCTCTTGTCCTCACACCATGGCTTATGCTCAGGGGGAAGGGCAGCTGCTACTTCTTCGCCCGCTGGAGCTGAGAGACTCCCCCCAACCCCCAGCTCCCCAGCACCTCGGCTGGGAAAGGAACAGCCCCTCCCTGCAGCCCTGGGTTCGAGGAGCGAGGTGCCGATTTCTGAGAATCCTGCCACGACTTTCTGTGAACCCCAAAAGGCCAAATTTGAGTCCGAGACACTGTTCCCTCCAATTCTCTCATTCAAGAGCCACGTTCATGATACGGCCTCATCTTTACTCTACTGTACTATTATTTGCTCCATGTTTATGAATTGGATGATGACTTTTTCTTAAATGACTTTACTTGGAAAGGAAACATACGATTACTAACACATACTTGCATACATAGAAAGTAATCATGAAATGAACACTTTGCAATATCCGTGTTATTAAATTCTAGCTGGATACTGATCCTGGCCTCAGGCCTGCCCTGTCTTTGTTCCAAAGGGAGATTTGCAAGTGTCAGGAAGGGCTGGCGGTGCCAACAGTGACTCCAGGGCAAACAGAGGCTTTCTGCTAAATAATCCGAAAGACTGAGAGAGAATGGAAAAGGGAACATTTCACCCTGTGACTCAATTTTGCTTAACACCATGTATGAATACATCTAAAAATTATCTTCTTAGCCAACAGAATCCAAACAAAGCTTAAATTCCAACAAAACTAAACAGAACCCAAGCCTGTGCAGCTTAAGTAAAGACTAGAGGCTGTAAAGACACCGTGGGGAGCTCACCAACACTCCAGGGCGCTGCAGACCCTGGCTGGTGCCCAGAGCGTCCTGCAGAATGGCCCAGGGAGGGTCCCTAGAGACCTGCACTGGGCCACTTGCCCCACCACCACCATCAGGACTCGGCAGTGGCCCCTGACACCCCCAGACATAGGATGTGGCTGATGCGGCCCCCTCACTACAAGTGTGGTCCCATTTCTTTATGTCACTAGCTTCTAACTCAAAACCTGGGTGGCACATCTAATTGGCAGGACTAGGCTCACGTGACCGTCCCCTTGCTGCAAAGGTGGCTGGGAAAATGAGTATTTAACGTTTTCAGGTTCTAACATGACAGGCGAATTTTTGTCTCAGAAGATGGGAGATACCCCAGGCATGGAAAGGGGGTTTAAATACCCAAATGTGTCACTTGCACAGAAGGGAGCTGGCGTAGCAGGCCCGGCTGCTGTCCCTTGGAAGGTCAGCCTACGAGGCGGGCCCTCGGCTAGTGTCTGGAACTTGGATTACAGGAGGGTCCGACCTGTTGTTAACGATACGAGTGGCTCGCAATGCCTAAAGTATCTGTGCAAAGAATACAGTTCACGCTGAACACCTGCTTCCTTCTGGGAGTCTGGAATTTTGGTACATGCCAGGCCGAGTGTGCCACCGGACCATCCCCCAATAAAACCCTGGGCACAGAGTCTCCAATAGGCTTCCCTGGTGGACAGCCTTTCACCTGTGTTGCCGCTACTGTTGCTGGAGGAATTAAGCATGTCCTGTGGGACTCCAAAGGGACAGACCCCTGGAAGCTCCTGCTCGGTTTCCTCCAGACCTCACCCATGTGCCTTCTTCTCCGCTGATTTTACTTGTATGCTTTTGCAGTAGTGAGTTACGGCCGTGAGTATGGCCATATGCTGAGTCCTGCGAGTGTTCCTACTGAATCAGCAGTCCTGGGGGTGGTCTGGGGACCCCCAACATACCACCGACGTCACAGGCTTTGAGAAACACTGACTCGGCTTCACTCGGCAGCTCTCAGAGAGGAGGAAAGTCCAGACGCGCTTGGAATTTGTTACTTCCAAACAATGACAATGACTTCAAGGCAAGTCCCCTTCACAGGGGGGAAACTGAGGCTCTAAGAGGTTAGTGACCTGCCCACGACCTCAGGGCCAGTAAGCATGGAGCTGAGACGAGAGCCTGAAGCAGTCCAGACTCCAAATCCAGGCTGTCATGCTGGGCCACTGCCCAAAGCTCTCTCCCACCTCATGAAGCCTTCACAAGGTTCATGCTACCAGTTAGGCTCCCTATACTGTGTAAGAAAACTGGTCCAGGCAACCTGTGCCTTCTTGCAAATGCGTGTGTTATTCAATTGTGTCTGCACTGAACGCAGTGTGAGACCATCTAGTAATTAAACAGGCATCACCCACCCCCAACGTCCGCATTGCTCCAGCTGTGGCTCCCAGAACACCTGCGTCTGAAACAGATTCACGGGCCTCTCCCAGCCCTATCCACTTGGGATTCCCAGAGGTTCAGCACAGCACCCGCCACGCAATGAGTCCCCAGTAAATAACAGCAGCGCCAGACAAAGCGCAGACCTGGAGGACGTGGAGGGAAGGGTCCCTGTTTCTGCCTGCGTTGCGGAGTCCAGGATCGAAGTTGGATCTAATGCTAAACGTTTATTTCAACTAGTCAATTTCTGACGAGCCAAAATTGTCAGAAATGTCTAACACAGCCGAAAACCGTGCTTTCGAGCTCGACTCTCAAACACAGGCGAAGGTTGGCCTATTGTTGCTTTTAACATCCAAAACCTGGCACAGCTTCCTCAACCTTCGTAGGGGGCTGACTGGTGGCCCCCAAAAGACTTGGCCATGTACCAATCCGCGGGACCTGTGAATATTGCCTTATATGGCAAAACGTGGTTAATTTAAGGATTTTGAGAGGAGGTGCTTATCGTGGGTTACCTGGGTGGGCCCTAAATTCAGTGACAAGTGTCTTCATAAGAGTGACACCAGGAGATCTGATGGAAGAGGAAAAGGTGAGATTGGAGTGACAGTAGCCACCAGAGCTGGAAGAGAAAGACGATGGTTTCTCCCCTAGAACCTCCAGGAGGACTGCAGCCCTGTTGACATGTTGATTTCAGACTCTGGCCTCCAGAGCTGTGAAAGAATAAATTTCTGCTGTTTTAAGCCACCTTGCTTGTGGTCATTTGTTACAGCAGCCACAGGAAACTAAAACCATGAAAAGCACTCCAAACTGTGAAAAGGAAAGTGAAGTAATTAAATGGGCCCCACCCCAGGGCCTTTGCACATGCCGATTGTTCTGCTGCCAAGCCAGCTTGCCGCAAGCCCAGCTTCTCACAAGTCCTGTGCCTGCTCAAATGATAACCCCTCACAGAAGCCTTGCCTGACACCCCCACCCACAGTAGGAGCTGCCAGTCACTCTCCAGCCCCAACCCTGTTTCAGAGTTTCCTTGGCATTTTCCACGATATGAAATGATCTGTTCCTTGGTTTACTTGTTGGTTGTCTCCAAGAGAGTGGGAACGGTGTCTTGTTCGCTGCTGAATTCCCAGGGTACTGAGTAGGGGCTAAATAAAATGTGTTGGGTAAAAGAAATTGACATTATTTTACACTAAAACTTAAAGATATGAAAACTCTATGTGATAATCCTTAATATTCTAAAGACTTCTTCTGCTATAAAGGGTCTCTTGGCTGCACCTCAGCCCCCAGAGCACACTGTCATAAGTTCACTTAGGTGGGAAACTGAGTACTTGACCTTTGCCCTCCTCCTGCTAGTCTTGGCTGTGTGACCTTGGGCTCATCACATCCTTCTCTGTGCCTCAGTGGCCTCATTAGTAAAGTGAGGGTTTTGATTTACTATGAGCAATGGGTCCTATTTATAAAGCAGTTTCCACCTGCCCGACCCTGCGCCAAACCCTTTCTTTACACGTGCACTTCCACTTGGTCCTCATGATAATCCGATGAGGCAGAAACTATTATTGACCCCATTATACAGATGGGGAAACTGAGGCACAAGAAAGTTTCATCACTCTTCCAGGGTTGCATAACTAGTAAAGTAGAATCCAGACTCCTGGGTTTCAGGTCAGGGTCCTGCACCCTTTAAGATGCCCCCAGTTCTCAGGCCTGTAACTGGGTTTGAACAGTTGGCAGAGAGTGACTTAAATTGCTAACAAATGTGTATGTACACAACTGCACACTCACTAGTCTTTAATTAGAGCAGATGTCTGGGGAAATAGTTTTCTTCTGTCCCTTGCTCCTTAACACATGCAACAAAAGCCAGCTCCCCAAAAGTCTGAACCAGCTGCGCCCGAATCAAAGGAAGAACGCAAGAACTGCATTGCCCACTGCACTGTGTAAACATACATGGGGAGAATGTTCTAGTTGTTAGATGTGTTATTCTCTAGCTCCTGCCTCTCTCTGCACAGCGGACAGATCCGCGATCGCTGGTGGGAGAGATGTAAGGAGCCCTTGAATTATTTACTATTAAAAGGCACTGAGCTGCCAGCTTCCTCTCTGAATTATTTAGCACTGTCATGTAGCTATGTATGCGCGATGTCGATACATTGTGTTCGCATTAACTCTATTAAAAGTGACTCAGTTCCAGGGAGTGCAGCAGACTCCCCGGTCTTTGGCATCAGCCACTCCGCCCGGCCCGGAGTCAGGAATAGCTGACCGCCTTTGCTACGGGCCCCGAGGTTCAAAATGAAGCCCATGAAAACTCAGAGGGCTTAATGCCTCCAGCAAAGGGGAGACGACAGGGTACCCCTTGCAGGGGAAGAAACAGCGCAACACAAGCAATAAGGTTTTAGCTATTTACTGAGAGCCTACTGTACGCCTCATACCAAGTCTTCCCTCAAAGTGAGAGATACCAATCCTGCTTTTCCAGAAACTGCTACAGTAGCTGGCAGACAAAATGCACGTGTAAGACAATGGGGGAAACACAAAACAGGGTCCATCCAAGGTTCTCTGCTTAAGCCAGATGATCTCTGACTCTCTGACCTCCCAGATGAGTCTCATGCAGAGTTTCTGGTACATGCTCATCCATCTACACCGGACACAGCAGAGACACCAGTAAGAGTTTGAGGGATACGGGAAATTAATGAATGCAGGGAAAGGCACTGCCACCTGATTGGATGGAAGGAGACAGAGAGCCCATGATGGTTGGGTCTGGACGACAATGAAATTGGGGAAACTGGGAGTCAACTCTCCTCCTCCCTTCCTTCTTGCAGGTCATGGGTCCCTCTATGGTGCTGTGCCCTCTGCAATGTGTACGGGATGCAGTGATGCATTTAATGAACATTTATTGAACATATACTATGTGCCAGACATTGTTCAAAGCTATGGGACTATATCCATGAATAAAAATCAGACCAAACTACTTATCCACTGTGGTATAAAGAGGACAGAGTTGCTGTCCTCAAGGAGCTCAGAAAGGGAGACAGGTAAACACTTATAGTATAAAGTGCCACCGGTGCTGGTAGAGGCTCTGGTGCAGGAAACAATTTAGTAAAAAGGTAGGCTCAGGGTCAGGTGTGAGGGGTTTTAAGAGAAGTCTCATAAAGGAGATGGCATCTAGCGAAAGTTAAGGGCTGTAAAATCACCTGCATTCCACGCAGAGATGCTGAGGAAAGAGATGCGGGCCTTTGCCTGTGATGGGATTCTCAATCCGGGTGTAAAAGGGCTGTTTCAAAGGTGGGTCCTGACGGTGCCATAATAGATGAATTTCTGTGTTAACTTTAGGAGGTAATAAAAATTTTAATTAAACATCTGCTGGGTTACAAAAGGCAGCCATCATGAAAAAATAATCTCTGTCATTTCCTCTTGAAAATGGCCAGTTTCAAAGATGGTCATGGAAAATTGAAGAAAAGAGCCTAATAAAATATGAGGCAGCATCTCAGCCAGGCTGGCGAGATTCAGCGTGGAAAATTAGGAGATACTTTTTCTTCCTCCTCTCTCTCCGTCTGCCTCTGGAAACTATCTATCTTCTTCGGGGCTGCCTAGGAAAAGAACTTGAAATCAGCCCATTCACAGCATTCTGGAAAATTCCAGCACTTACGGTGGACCAGAAGGAGGGAGGTTGAAAGGAACTTCAATGTCAGGGCAGCCATGGGACTCTTCTGGTTGCAAATGACGTAAACTCAACTTACACTGTCAATCTTCAGGCCTGGATGGATGCAGGTGCTCAGGATATGATCAGGAATTCGGCTCTGACCATCTCTGGCCTCTGTCTTCCTCTGCATTGGCTTCATTCCTGAAAGGCACCCCCTGGTCCCTGCGAGATGCCTCTGCAGTCCCAGGTATACATCGTACCAGCTGAGCAACCCCAGCAGAAAGACCATCTGTTTTCTAATAATACCCACAAAGGCCCTGGGACTGGCTCTGATTGGCTGGACTCGGGTCACATGCCAACCCCTAAACCAGTTTCTGTGGCCCGGGAATATGCATTGTCATTGGTCAGGCCAGGGTCACAAGTCCACCAAGGGTCTGGAGTCAGCCCTTCTTGAGCCACAGGGACTGAGAGGAGAGAACTGGTGAATCCTCAACATAAAACCAAAGCTCCACTACCCAAATAAGCAGGAAGGGGTGCTGGGAACACTAGATCCGCCGCCATCCCGTAGAGGTTCCGGAGAGTTTATCTTAAGGAGGGACCGTCTAACGCGCAACTGCGTGAGCCAGGGGTTCCAAGGGAAGGAGCGATTCTCGGTCTAGAATGGTGTCGAAAACCTGAGCCTCGCTTTAGTCAAGTGACCTTGACCATGTGTGCTCACCCTGAGGAGGTGTAATGGGAGAGCCATCTCCCCCAGCCCTGTGCCACATTGGGGGTCATCCCCCGCTAAAGCATATGGCAGGGCCAGGAGTCGTCCCCTCCTTAGCTGCTGGGCCAACCAGCTACCATGAGGATGGACAGCTCTGTGGCCAGGGTGACCAAAGGGACCTGCTTTCCAGCACGGATGGACCAGCAGGCCTTAAAAGCTTGGCCCCAGGGGATGCAAGCAACAGTCCAGAGCAGGCCACGGAAGCCACATGCTATGGGGACTGATGTGTGTGCACCCGTGAAACCCCTGGATACAACCAGAAGTGTTTATTAGCGAGCACATGCAGGCAGGGGTGATAATTAATAACATCCACAACCCACCTGGTACCAGCTAGGTACCACGCTGAGTACCTTACGGCGGGGGTCCCCACCCTATGGTGAGTTGTATAATTATTTCATTATATATTACAATGTAACAATAATAGAAATAAAGTGCACAATAAATGTAATGCACTTGAATCATCCCGAAACCATCTCCCCCCACCCTGGTCCGTGGAAGAATTGTCTTCCATTAAAATGGTCCTGGTGCCAAAAATACTGGGACCACTGCCCTGTGGGCATCATTTCTTTTAGTCCTGACACAGCCCCATGAAATATGAGTCATGATCCTTCCTTTATACATGAGGAAACTGAAGTTCAAAGAGATTATTGCACTTGCCCAAAGTCACATAGCAGGAAGTGACAGAGCTGGAATTCGAATCCAGGTCTCCGGGACCACAAAGGTTCTGCTCTCATCACTTCCATATAGCACAGCCCCCCGGACCGGGTGACACTTTGCACATACGCATGGTGAGGCACTGGGCCATGCAGCTACAGAAAAAATAATTATCCATGGTCCAGAAGTAGACACTTTAGTGCTGAGGGTCTGGGTTCAGGTCCTATTTGCACCTGTTTTGAGCTGCTGGCCTCTTACGAGTCACTTAAATCAGCGGTCCTCTACCTTTTTGGCACCAGGGACCAGTTTCATGGAAGATAAGTTTTCCACGGACAGGGAGGGGGCAGAGGCGGAGCTCAGGCGGTGATGGGAATGATGGGGAGCGGCTGTAATACAGAGATGAAGCTTTGCTCACCTGCCCGCGCTCACTTCCTGCTGTGGCTGCCTCTCTGCCCCCTGCCCCCCGTTCCTAAGTTTCGTGGAAGACAATTTTTCCACAGACTCGGGGCAGGGGTGGGGGGGGAGGGGAGGAAGGAGGTCAGCAGAGCTCTGCAGACTGGTCCTTGGCCCAAGAGTTGGGGACCACAGACTTAAGTCACCCATAAAAAGGGAATAACAACATCTGGCCACCCCACAGGACCCCACAGGGTAACGCACATGTGGCTGTGTTGGAAACTCGAAAGTGCTGCCCAGATGTCAACAGTCACAGCAATGCCCTGCACGAGAAGGCCAATCAGCGTGTTAAATACTTTTGAGGGAGGAGATGGTTTGTGTTGATACCGTAACAGTTTCTCAGGCAGAACAATACCATCTGGCTGCAAATATTGTGATGTGGGAAGGAAGAAACAATCTTTACCCAATTATCTTCCTTATAAAGATGTACTGAAGTACAATTAATCCTCTAACTCTCCCATAATATTCTCTTAATTAGTGGTAAAAATAGGCATTTCTTCCCAAACCCTCCGCTATTATATACTAAACGCTGCTTCCCCATTTGTGATATGCTAATATGCTGGTAATTAAAAGCTTCAAGATTCTGTTTAATGACTGCGTTCGGTTTGTTGAGGATAATTACATCTCCTACCCACTATTCTGGAGTTCCCAGGCAGAATCCAGGGGGATAAACAGGCACAAAAGTGATGAGAGGAGTCACTCCCTTCTCTCGGTGGTGGCCCCTTCTGGCCCTGTCTCCTCTAGACTCCGAAGGGTTTGAGCTTGGGAGCCTTTCCCTCCTCCTTCCTGAAAGGCCAGGGTTCTCATGGCATGAGCCTTTGCTCTGTCCTGCGCCATTGGACGTGACACTTTGCTCCACCAGATTCCCCTACCCCCAACCTATGGGCCACCTAGCACAAGGTTCTCAGCCTCAGCCCTGCTGACATCGCGGCTGTCCTGTGTGTCATAGGATGCTTAGCAGCATCCCTGGCCTCTACCCACCCTAGTCAGTAGCACCTCCACCTCCCAGTTATAACAACCACAAATCTCCCCAGATGCTGCCACACGTCACCTGCGGGAGGCAGGGTGGAAAATCGCCCCCAGTTGAGAACTGCTGATCTAACGTAACATGATTAAAAACAATTGAAAAGTCTACTCATAGAGGCTCGATTCAATAAATCACGGCACATCCCTCCAATGAAATTGATTCAGCAGTTAAAAAGAGTAAGTCAGCCCTGAAAGAACAGATGTAGAACAACGTTCAAGCAAAAAGGTGAACAGTGTATCTAGGAAGCTAATTTGTATCTTGTGTATTTGCATTTATTTACACACGTGCAGGATATCGGTGGAGGGACACCAGAAGATTGTAAAAGTCGTCACCCCCTGGGAGGGCACTATACGCAGGCTGCTATAACTACTGCAGACTGAGTGGCTTACAGACAACAGAAATTCATTTCTCACAGTTCTGGAGCCTGGGAAGTCCAAGGTTAAGGTGCCAGTAGATTCAGTGTCTGGTGAAGGCCAGTTTCCTGGTTCCTGGTTCATTGCAGTGGTGCAATCACAGCTCACTGCAGCCTTGAACTCCTGGGTTCAAGCAATCCTCCTGCCTCAGCCTCCTGAGTGGCTGGGGCTATGGGCACACGCACCATCATGCCTGGCACTGGCCTCTTTTATAAGGGCACTCATCCCATTCCTGGGATGGGCTCCGCTCTTGTGACCTAATCACCTCCCAAAGGCCCATCTCCTAATGCCATCACCCAGCCAAGGAGGGAGAGGAAAGAATCAGCAAAGCTAGAGACAGAACAATGTTCTGGGGCTTCAGCACCCCACAGAGTGGTCCCGATAATCTAGGAAAATCTCCTGTTCTAAGGTCCACAACTTTAACATCTACAAAGTCCCTTCTGCCGTGGAACATAGCGTATTGATTGACAGGTTCCAGGGATTAGGGTGTGAGCATCTCTGCGGGGCCCTTCCGCCTACCACGGACCCCCGGACTCTTCTCTCGTAATTTCCAGAGCACCGCCCTCACTTTCAGTCCCCGCAACCCACATCAGAATGGGCCCGCTGTCCCGCCCCCAGGCTGGACGAGTCCCAGCTGTCTTTGTCTCCAAATGTTCGCCCAGGTCTGGAACGTGCCCAGCAGCCCCCACTGCCTGAACTGGGGGGAGTACAGCCGGGTTAGGTTGTTTTCTCCTCAAGTGTCTCAAAGGATGGTGAAGCGGCCAACGCCCACTGTGCTGCCACTACCCGAACATGACATTCATCAGGTGGCTGTAAAAAGTGCGAGAGAGGTCAGGTGACATTTAGGGTGCTACCCTCATCCCTCTGCCAGACTTTCCCAGAGTCGCCTGGGGAACCATCGCTGAGACAGGCTGATTCCTGGGACCCCACCTCAGACCTGCTGAACCAGACCCTCTGGGCAGCGAGGCCCTGGAGGGCCCTGGACAGGCCCTGAACTTTCAACCTTTCCTCTCTCTCCACCTGGTGTCTCTTACGCACGTTATTTAAAGGAATGGCGTCAACCTCAAAAGCCTGAGGGCAGTAAATTAGAAAGGTTTGTGCCTTGTGTGTGAGAGCATCGGAGGGTGGCTGGACCCTCCTTCTGACTCTGAAATTAGTGCAGCGGCAGGGGGAGTCCTCTGGGAAGCCACAGCTGAAAGGAAGGACCAGTAATTAAGAAAAAGAGAGACCAGAGCGACAAAGCAAGGCAGTGGGGTCCCGCAGAGGAGGGCGCAGGGCGCGTGTGAAGATGGATAGGCCTGTCTGAGCGGCGGTGACGGCGCGTTGCTGCTGGCTTAGAGGACGCGCCTCAGTCAGAGCGAGAGCTGAAAAGGTGGAATAGCATCGTGCCTCAGCGCCCAGGTTTAGAGGCCAGGTGGACCTGGGATCGCCAAGTTCACCTGCTATCTTACACTGGGAAATAGCGTATTCTCTCTTTGGTGGCTTCCTTATCTGTAAAATGGGGATAGCGGCAGTTCTTCCTGTTATATGAAGGGTTCTCGGGAGAGTTAGGGGACGCATTTCACCTAAGGCCGTTTCGCTTGTCAGTGCCTGTACCAGTTAAGCGTGCATTTAGCTGCAGGTGTGCATTTGGCTACAGCATCCCCGAGGTCAGTTCTTATTGGCAATGATAAGTCGCTCAGCACGGTCACGACAGACGTCATCACAGCTTCTCACACTTGGACGTGCACACAGATCACCCGGAGATCCTGTTAAAATGCAGATTTTGGTGCAGTAGATCTAGGGTGGGATCTGTATTTCCATCCATCTGGCCCTCAGACCACACTTTGAGAGACAAGACCCCTGGCCTTTCTGTCGTGGCTACCAAATGGTCGCTCTGCTCCAGCCATCATGTCTCCAGGCAGGGCACGAAGGGCATAATACAGGCTTATGCTTGGCCACATCTGCTCCTTTTATCTAAGAAAGAGAGAGCTTTCTCACGAGCTACCAGAGCAGGCATCCTCATAGGTTTCACGGCTCTAAAAGGGGCCTTGCAGCCAGCCACAGCAACACAGGAAGCTGAGAAAATGAGAAACAGGATTATAATAATGGCCTTAAAGTTTAAGCCTTAAACTGATCATGATTCCCCCAGAGTTGGCCACGCTGCCGCCCAGCATCAAATCAGGCGCATTTTGCAAGAAGGAAAGGACAGATACTGGGAAACAAACAGTATTCTAGCCACGTCTCACTGCTTGTTTTATGGATAAAGCACTTCGCACAAAGTGAGCTCTCCATAAACGGCAGCATGTCATCATCAGCATCTCATGAATATGGACAAAACGTAAATTGCCTCCTACACTCCCAGACAACCCCAAGAGGAACAGGGGAGGGTGGAGCGGGTGCAGTCTCCTGGTTTCCCGGAGGGCGGGCCTCCTGGGCTTTGTGCAGCCTGCAGGTCGCGGGAACCCCGTGAGTAGCCTGAGGAAGGTGTGTACACTAGTCCATATCTGAGCTCCCTGGGATTGCACAGTTACAGAGGCAAATCCCAGAGTAAGTGGCCAGGCTGCCTCCCTGTCTTTGTAGCTCGCACTTCCTTGAGGGGCGATTTCCAACTCTTCCAGCTTGCCCTCTTCCTTAACCCCAGCCTGGGACTCACAGATAGGCAGGCAGGGCCCTCCTTGAGGCTGTTTCAAAGAAAAAACTGCTGCCTTCTTTTGCGTGGTACACGGAGGGCGATATCGATCACACTTGCTTTGATGGAAAGTCTTGAGCCGGCTTCCTCTTCCAGGGTCCAAAAAGAGCAAACCCAGAGAACCCGGAAGCTATGGAAACAGAGCCTCAACTGCCAGCCTTCTTAGAAGGTACACGGTTGGAGCTCCCTCCTGTGTAAGGAAGCCACCTGACCTTCTAGGGCCCGATGGACAGTGACCTGGTTAATCTGACCTCACTGCAACTTGTCCTTTGGTTTTGTCTGTAACTGACCTGCTTCCATGAGCAATGTCGCAGCGTGGTTGTTATCACAAAGTCCATTTTACAGACAGAAAAAACAGAGGACCAGAAAGCTGAGTCGTGAAAGTCCAATCTGAAGCTAACCATGGAGGACTTGGCGTTTAGATCTGGTTGACAAGCTCTCACTGGGGTTGAAGTTTTTACAAACCAAAAACATCCTTCAGGAGGCAGCTATGGGAATAAAGAAAATTCAACAAGATTTGGAGTCCCAAGGCCTGGGTTTAAATCCTGGTTTCTCCCACTTGGTTCTGTTGTGCAACTGAAGCCCGAGTCACTGACTTCATCTAGATGGATATTGATGATGAAATAACAACCAACACTTGAGAGAGGCCTTAGTGGCACTGTTCTGATGGCTTCATAGGCATTAACCCAGTCTGCCACCCCGAGGTCAGTACGTGTTTCTATCAGCCCCATTTTTCAGATGGGGAAACAGAGGTACAGAGAGCTCAAGTAACTTGCCCAAGGTCACACAGCTGGTAAGTGGCAAAGCTGAGATTGCAACCCAGGCACTTTGGCCCCATGGCCCGGCTCGTTTCCTCTCTGCACCACTGCTCTTTGCAGCCTAGAAAACGCTAGACAACAGGGATGTGATTTTAATATTCAGGTACCATTGTCCCCATCTCACACGGGAAGGTTGTGTGACTTGCCCAAAGACGCAGGGGCCGCCTGCCTTCTGAGGGCAAGGAAAACACAAGCAGGTAGGTAGCTCCTCTGAGTTCCTCCCCTGCCCAAGTTCCCACAAACAGCCAAACAGCCCCCTGGATGGAGCCGTCATCACAGTCCTCACTCACACTGAGCGCAGTCTCCACGGCCCATGACCTCGAATCGAGAGCACGAGCTTCTGTTCATCTCGCTGGCAGGAAAACCAGTTGAGTAGTTTGCTGTTTTCATTTCTGCCAAGCCACAGGGTGATGCAAAGAACAATTTCTTTTCTTTGTTCCTCCTTTCTTTGCTTTTTTCTTTGCTTTTCTTATTTTTTTGCTTTTATTAATACAAAATTACTCTTCCTCCATCGTCCGGACAGAAATGGGTGCTTTTCAATCTAACATCGAGTGTTTATAAAAAATGGGGTGGGCCACGGGTGAGACATAGTTTCAATGCCCAAAAGAACCCTCGTTGGGTCCCTGGAGGGCAGAGTGAGCAGAGACGGATGTAATGTTTGTGATAGGATTGTTGTTCCTGGTGAAAGACGGCAATGAATAAAAAGTTAAAGGCAGGGGATGGGGAGAGAGGGAGAAGGACGGAGCCGGGTACCTGCTTGCCCCCCCCACGCCCCTCGGTACCTGCTTGCCCCCCCCACTCTCCGAAGCCACTAGCCTCCCGAAGCAGCCTCGGGGCTGCGTCCGTCCATCCCGGGCGCAGGGCATTCCACGCCACACCCCATCTGCTCTCGGCCAACGTGTTCATTGCTACTCAGGTCTGCATTGGGAAACAATGAAAGTGTACATAATCTGTGGGAAGAGAAAAAAGCACACAAAACAAATATTCCCCCGTGGTGTTAGCACAGCAGATCAGCCGGGGGCCAGCCTGTGCAGCTGAATCCTGATTGAAGGAGGTTTGAGGAAACAAGGGCCTCAGTGGGAGATTTATAAAGACGAGGAGGGAGAAAGCTGCCCCCACAGTGTACGTTATAAAGTAACGAGATTAACGACACATAAACTCTGTGGTCCCCAACCCCCAGGCCACGGACCAGTATCAGTCCGTGGCCCGTTAGGGACTTGGACACAGAGCTCCACCACCCGCGCAATGAAACTTAGGAACCTGGGTGGGGGGGCACACAGCGGCGGGTCAGTGAGCAAAGCCTCATCTATACAGACGCTCCCCATCGCCCGCATCACCGCCCGAGCTGCCCCTCCCCCGATCCATGGAAAAATTGTCTTCCATGAAACTGGTCCCTCTGCCAAAAAGGTCAGGGACCACTGTGGAATTATTCTAGAAGCGTCACAAGGATGGTGTGGATGGTGAGAAAATGTGCATATCACACTTCACATGCATTAGGCTACGTGTTAACTGCCAGCCATCACTATGCCACCCAGCTCACTAATATGAGCAGTTACTGCGTTCTGTGTAACCGAGTCACTATGACCAAACCTAACATGTATTGGAGAGTTACGCCGTTCTGAGCACTTCACCAGTCTACAATCCATGTTCACAACAACCCCAAGAGGTGGGTGCTATTAATATCTCCATTTAGCCACTGAGGAAACTGAGGCCCAGGGAAATACATTACTTGCCCAGGTCACTCACTAGAAAATGGCAGGTTCTAACCCAAAGACTCTGGCCCCAGAGTCCACGGTTTCTGTAACAATCAGGACAGCAGGAGTTTTGCATGAGGCTAAATGCACAGGCTTTGGAGTCAGACTGACCTGGGTTCGAATGGCAGATCTGTGACACTTAATTCCCCTAAAGAATCACAGAATTTTAAACCTTGAAGAACCATTGAAGACGGTCTGTTTAAATTCCTGGGTTTCATAGGCAGTGCAGAAACTTGGCCGCACGAGGGAAGGCCCTGCCTCAGTTCCTGCAGCGAGACCACTGCTGTCCTGCTCTGGACGGGGCATCATCACGTCACGCTCACCTGTGTAGGGGATGGCCAGCGGGGACCACTCTCTACCCCAGTGCAACCTGCGCCTCAGCGCTGGGGCTCTGAGCCTGACTGCCCCAGACCTAGAAAGGGGAATCGATGTTGCAGGAGCCTCAGCGGGGCCGAGGACTTCTTGAGCATCGCGGCAACCACTGAGGATGCAGGGAATCTGTCATCACCCGGTGCCCCCCAAAACCCTTGCAGGAGCAAACCTACTGCTCCCTTCCCAGGTAGACACTTCCCTGCACTCTGGTTCTTGCAGAGAAGCCAAGGAGGGAAACATAAAACAAAGTTACACACAGCTCAAAGGAGGCTACTCATAAATCCCTTAAAAGTTTGATCTTAAAAAAAAAACTTACTCTTTTCCTCATTGGTCAAATAGAGACAATAATAGTACCCACCTCTTGGGATTGTTGAAAACGTGACATGAAGACTAGCAAAGTGCTCAGAGCAGGGTAGCTCTCCGGTCAACCTTAGGTATGGCTGTAACAACTCCATCACACAGTAACATAATAACCACTCGTATTAGCAGGCTGGGTGGCATAGAAATGGCTGGAACGGTTAACACGCGACCAGGTGAATGCACAGTGTGCTTTGCGGGAGGCCCTGGCTTTATAACGATGGCTGACAGTGCAGAGTGCCCTGCCACGCTGGGTGTTCCTCTGAGGGCCTGATACGTGGATCGTAACCCTCACGGCACACGTTTAGGGAAGCCTAGCTCTCTCCCCCACCGCCTCGTTTTTGCTGCTGTGGGAACGGAAGCACAGCCGGGTTGCATCACTTGCCCAACCCAAACAGCTGACAAGCTGCAGACGGAATTTGCACCCAGGCAGTCTGACTCCAGGGTCCAGACGTGTAACCACTACACCACACTACCTCTCAGGTCCACGGATGGATCTGTATTTCAGGAAGCAGCTTCAGCAATGCCCACACAGCCACCACACCCATGGCCCGCATCCTACCAAACTGATTCTTTTTCCTCTTTCTTTTCAGTATTCTATTTTTCTTATTTTTTTAGAGGAAAAAAAATTAATCCTGAATGAAACCAAGTTTTGTTGCAAATGAAACTGAATTGTCCACAACTGAAAGCATACCATCAGAGAATGTTAATCTCTGGGTGGTTCTTCCCTCTCCCCCATCCCAAACCAAAAATACACTAACATTTGCAAAAAAGAATTCATCTTTACCTAAAACTATAATTAAGTGGCTGCTGGCGGTTACCTTGGTGACATTAAAAAAAATTCCCCACTACAGCTCCCCACTCTGGATAATACAAACTTGGCAGCCAAGTAAGTCAACACGTTGCCCAGGAAACTGTTTCCTTGACAACCGTGAAGATGGAAGGGGACGAAAGAGTTGGGGAAATGTCAGAGCAACAACGCTATATGAAAGAAGAAAAAGCCCCTTTCGCACGGCTGAGCGGCTCTCCAACTTGTACTGAGCAGCAGAGCAGAGAACAAAAATGGCTCTGTACATGAGGAAGGCAGCTGGAGGAGTGTCAAAACCCAAGTCCCCCTTAGCTCCTCACCTGCTGGGTGGATTTCCATTGGCGAGCATGGAGCAGTGTGCGTTGAGTACCTACTACATGCTGGCACCATCCATGTCCTCTAGCTCTAGTCTTGGATGGTTCTCTATAATTTGGAACCTTGGCCAGATGGGCCAAGAAGCCTGGAAATGACAAATAAAATGCAGAACTATTTTCTGAAATTTTAATGTCTAGGGTTCTCCCTGGATGTTCACTTTCCTGTGTCCCATTCTTGCGAGGCCAGCTCTGTGCTTCCTGGCCTGGGTTAGGGAGAAGGGGAGACAGGGTTTGCAAGAGGGAGAAAGCTGAAACTTCGTTTGCAAAGGCCAAATAGCTCATGGGTGGGATTTAGCCGTATGTCTTGGGACACCAGGAGAGCAAGCATAGGTGTCTCTGAGGAACACAAGAGAGGGAGGAATGACCCCCCGAGCATAAAGAGATTCCTCGAGCAGGGGTCCTAGATCCTGGTCCTTGGCCCCTGCTGCAGGTGGGTGGGAGAGGGTCGTGCCCTTGGAGGGGAATGGCCACAGGGTCTTTCTGCCCAAGAGCGGCCAGGAAGGAAGCAGCAGACCTGGGCTGGCTGGGACAATGTGTCTCCAGAGTGACCAATGTGGACAGATGACCACAGGAGCCTGGCCAGGCCTTTGGGGCTATGTAAGGCCCCAAATCTTTCTCCACCTGAGAACGAGTGAGGTAGGCTTAAAGTCGATTTACAGAAAATAAAGAAATGTTCCATTTCTTGTCTTCCACGTGTGTGGACAGAGACCCATACTCGCCAGGTGTAATTTTCCGTGCTGCATGTTCCAAATGACTTGAGAGGTTCCTGCGGCTGAATTCTGCAGAGAAAAGAAGGGAGGGAAGAGAAGTGACCCAGAGGCTTTTAGAACTGAAAATTCCAAACCTGTTTTCTCTTCCACAAAACTGTGTCACCCCTGGCTGGCCCTGCCAGCATCTTCACCTCGCGCCTTGTCCAAGCGTGCTTCCGTGCAAGCGAATCTCTGATTATAAATGAGAAGCGAATCCAGGGGTGTCTGTCCTCATCGGCCCTGCTGACAATGACAAAAGTACACACTGATCTGACACTACGTACGAGTTACCTGCACACGCGACAGTAGCAATAAAAATGTGCACTTTCCCAAGAGGCCATTTATTTGCTCTTTTCAACAAATCCTGCGTGATCGATGCTCATTTTACAGATGAGAAAACCGAGGCACGGGAAAGGTGAAGCCTTGCCCAGGGTGCCCCGCCCATTCAGCGGCAGGGCCCAGAGCCAGGGCCAGGCCTCTACCAGCAACTGCACCCGTATCTTTCCTGCTCTGTGCCGCCCTCTCCGCTTCCCTGTGCCTGTTCTTCTCCTATTTTCCTGTTTCCCCTTTCCCTGTTGCTTTCATTCCACTTTTTTATTTTTCTCCTCAAACATTCCAGTAGGTTCTCAACTGGAGTGACCCTCCCCTGCCCCAGGGTACATCTGGCAATGTCTGCAGAAGCTGTGGGTTGCTAAACCGGGAGGGGGATGCTAATAGGTGGCGTAGAGACCAAGGACACCGCCCAGCATCCAGTAATACTCAGGACAGCCCTGCACAACAAAGAATCATTCGGTTCCAGTATCAACAGTGCCAAGCTTGAGAAACCCTGACGCCATGGGAAAATGAAAAGAGTTTTCACACGGAAAGCGCTTGGAACAGGACCCGCCAGGGAATAAGCCGTCATTACTACTGATGATGTTGTTCACGGCACTATTGCCATGGAGAAGTCTGGGTTATTCACAAAAAGGAAAAAGAAGAAAAAGTGCATTGAGCGCTCGCCAGCTTTGGTTCTGAAGTTTGTTCCTTTAATAAGAATTCATTGATTTCCTTTCACGACAAGGACCCTGCGGTCCACAAAGGAGTGAAGTATCTGGTGGACAAGGTCACACAGTGGCCTTTAAGTCTAAATGTGCAACCCAGGACGTAATTCCCAAGAGCACTGGGCACGGGGGTCCCAGGAGGCCTATTACCACTGGCTCTTTGTTTAACCTTGGGATCAATTGGAAGGTTGCTAAATTCTTTCTTCCCAAATGCCAACAGGCATTCATTCGCTGGGGGGAAAAAAAGACATAAAGGGACCACAAATACAAGGCACCGCTTACAAATCTAAGACTCTCAGGCCTCAAAAACAACTGAAGATAAATTATTTTGCTCAACTCTCCTTTTTTCCTTTATATCCACCACCAAAGAACAAAGAAAAGGCCTGGAAGGTCAGGGAGATGAATGTGATTCGCGTCTTTAACAGCCCCTTGGAAGGTGAAACTAACAGACCCCGACACGATCACGCGAGAGGCGTAACAGGGCTGGGGGGACTGTTCAGCTTCTGTAATAAAAACATGAGCTAAAAATACCCCTGCCGCATGTCATTTACAAATTCAAAGGGCTGTTTAGACAATGCTATGATCAGGCTGCAATTGATACACACTCCCCCCCACCGCCAGTGATTACACACAACCTGATTTTTAAGTACCAAACAGCTGCCTCCAGGTTGGTCTTGAAAAACCACTCTTTAATTTCTATTTTTGATTGGCACACCCAATCACAGGTCCTTTATCCCCAGTGCCTAAAATCAGACGCTAGGAGGGCCGCTGGAAGGAGGTAAGGGCAGGAAAAGGAGTGAGCACCAGCTTCAGCAAAGGCGGCCTCCAGGCTGAGGCGAGCAGGGTGCCAGCACCTTCTTCTCAGCTGCTTTTTCCCAAAATCAAGAAGGGGGCAGGGGGCTGGATCAAGGAGATAAAACGAGGACAGCCTGCGGCTCTGGGAAGATTAAATATTCCCCCTTCACATTGAGAGGGAGGGCAGAATAAATAGCTCCATGTAGTCAGGCAGAGCTTTCTAGGGACCTGGGTGAGATTTTCAATGAGTGTGAGCAGAACGCTTCCGCTTACGTCTCCCCACCTACCCGTGGGGCAGCTGGCGGAGCTGAAGGTGATTGTTGCGGAAGCCAAAGGATGGGTGCATCCAGAGCCTCTGAGTTTCTTTGGGGAGGAGAGGAGGCATCTGGGTTTTCTTTGGGGGGTGATGGAAATGTTCTAAAATTAGATAGTGATGATGGTTGCACAACTCGGTAAATATACTAAAAGCTACGGAATGTTTGCGCTTTAAAAGGTGAATTTTACGTATGTAAATTAAATTTCAATAGGACCGCTATTTAAAAAAGAAAATAGATAAAATCAGGAAATCACTCTAAATACGTTTTTTCCTTTAAAAAAGAGGGGGAGGGTGTTTAGACACAAGGACTCTGGATTTAAATCCTGCCTCGCCTCACTTGTAGCCGCGGGACTCCGGGAACATGTTCAATCTCCCTGAATCTCAGCTCCATCTGTAAAGTTGGGTGTTAGAAGTGTCCTTCCCTCCCAGGCCTGCTGGAAGACTAAGATGCTGTTTGTAAGGAGCCGGACACGAGGGACGTGTCTGAGCTCTGCGGGAGAAGATGAATGGGTGGTTTGTAGAAGGCTGGAAAAGCCCCACTCCCAGTGCTTGGGTGGACCTGGTTGAATACAGAGTGAGCCAACAACTCTGACGCTAGGACTCGGTGAGCCTGTCCAGACCCCCGCACACACAATCATTGGACCTAGAGATGCAGCACGAATACCAACAGCTGGCACCCGTTGAGCCCTTGCCGCCTGTGAGGCATCTCGTGCGCATTATCTAATCTTTACGTCAACCCTGGGGGGCAACTACTATTATATCCCCATCTTAGCCACAGACATAGACTTAGTCACTTGCACAAAATCACAAACACAGCAAGGGGCAGAGCCGGTTCAAATCCAGGCAGGCTGGTACCTGAGGTGAGCCAGGGTGAGCCGGGGCTGGCTTCCGCCAGCTTGAGAAAGCAAGTTGTTAAATGTCCAGGAATTGTGTCTATTAAATACGTGAGAACTTTACAAGGAGGCTATTAAGTCAATGGTAGCAACCATGGTAGAAATCAGCCATGATGTGTTCGCACCATGAAGTCAGCAGTTGCTGCAATCCAGGGCTCGTTACCCAACTGCCGTCCCCAGCCAGTGTGCTAACACAGCATTAACTACCATACTAGGAGGGTACCTCTGGGTCCTTCCTACACATAACGTTAAGTAACTCTTACATCTTCATGGCACTCTGGAGTTTATACTATGTTTCTAAATCCACCAAAATCAAACAAACACAACTGTGAAGTAATAATTGTTATTTGCATCGATGATGATCGAAACAGCCTCCAAGGAGGGGTGATGAACCCAAGGGCCCAAGTGGACCACAGACCTTCTGAGTTCTAGCCAGGCCCTTTTATCTTGAAAGGCAGCAGTCCCAAGAGTGGGTAGCAGGTAGGGTCTGTCTCAAGTGACCCCGCATCTCCATGGCAACAGGCAGTAGCTGCTGCCCCGTGGACTTTGGGGATGGGACTCTCTGCCTCATTCCACAGACTATGATTCCACAAGTTCCACAGCCCCCCTGCGGAGCTGGCGAAAGCTTTTCTCAGTTTCCACATGGAGACGATCTGGAGGCGGAAATTAAGTGGGTGTAGATCTCGAAGCAAGTGAAACTTCAAAGTAAAGTCTGACAGCGCCAGTGCTTTGCATAGGAAAAAAAAATAATAAATGTTTTATGAATGAATGAATGAGTGAATGAATGAAGAGTCTTGCCTCTATGCAGAGATTTACAAACTCAGCCTCAAGCTTTAAATCAGGGGCTGTGTGGTCAAGTAATGTCACGAATGGCCCCAATTAAGGGCTTTCCTGCGTTGATGCCCTTTGCTTTTCCTTTCTTGTCCCTGCCTGCCTGACGCCGGGTTTGGGCTTATGACTTGTTTGCCGGTGGGATACGTTAGCTCATCTGATGCCAGCAGAGCTGGAAAAGCGTGTGAGTATTCCCACCTGCCCTCGTGCACGATTGGCACGCTAGCTCTCTCTGGGACCCCGGCCACCAGCATGGAACCTGCCCGACTGTGAGAAATGCAGCAGGGCGTAGGGGAGAGAAGAGTGGGCACGGACGGCCAAGGCCATGCCCCCCGCGGCCCGGCCAGCTGACCACAGACACAGGAATGGGACCAGCAGAGATCAGCACGACTGCCCAGCTTACCAGTAAACTCATGAGAAATAACAAAATGTTATTGGGTTTTTTTTCATTTTTTCAAATAAATTGTATTGCCTATATTTGAGGTTTACAACATATTACAGGACAGATACATGTAGAAAGTAAAATGGCTAAAAGGTTATTGTTTGAAACCACTGAGTTTTGGGGTGTTTTGTTACCCAGCGGTAGTTAGTACCTGATACAGGCTGCTGCTTCGCAGGCCTCCAAAGAGCTCAGAGGTGCCTGCTCCTTTCTCCCCTCTGGATCTGTGACCTTGTGGAGATTTCTGGTGACATCCTTCCCTGTGGCTGCTGCTTCTCTGAAGACTCGGGTACAAGATCGTCTCCCAGTGAGAGGAACAGAGAAATCTGCCTTGAGGCAAGTGAACACAGACATCACGGAACATGGCCATTCCCTTGGGAAATTCAGTCCCCATAGCTGGGAAAGACTCAGACTCTGCAGAAACAATAGGCCTCGTTTCTGTTCCTGCTTTAAAAGATACATTTTGCCTGAATCATTGCTATCTGCCTTCTCCCCAGCTGCAGCCTGATCTTCTGCCAGGAGCAGGACCTCAGCTGGTCTGGAGCTGGCAGTTGAGCAGGTGTTGGGCCTTACCTTTCTTACGGGATTTCTTTTCCAGATGTGCCATGAGGCCCCGATGATACACCAGAATCGACACTGCTAAGGACCAGCAGAATCCAAAACAGGGTTTTCAGACTCTTTCCCAATCAAGGCACAATGAAGAAACGGTCTACATTCTCTCTGCTCCAAGTGTGGCATGGGACCAGCAGCATGGGATTATCCGTGAGTTTGTTACAGATGCCGAATCCCACGCCCCGTTCCTGACCTGCTGCGCCGGAGCCTGCGCCCGAGCGCGACGCCAGGCGGTGCGGCCGGACCTTCCGCCGTGGAAGTGCTGCTCCGCAGTCCCTCTGACTCACCCTGGTCCCACAGGGGCCTTTAAAGCCACGCACCTTCATCCTCGGGGTTGTAAAGGACACCCGCATCTAACTAGAGAACACAGACAACGCCCCAGCCCTCGGTGCGTGCACTGCGCGCACACGCGCGTGCGCCTCAACCACGCTTGTTGAAGTCCCTTCACCTGTGAGCCCTGCTAGAAAGGTTCTGTCTTCTGAAACACAGCACGTTGTTCCTTAAAGGGCCTCTCAAACATCCCACTGAGGCCCGGGGTCCATCCATGAGAAGCACGTAGTCTTGCCAAGAGGTCAAAGGTTTCAAAGGATCCCCTTCCGATCCCAACAGGATAGCTCCCTGCCTAAAATCCAAGAGCCTTGTTGGAAGTGATCTCCGTGGAAATCATTAACCCCGTTTATTAGCAAGGAAAAAAAAAATCCTACGGATATTTTAAATTTTAAAAATATCTTTGCAAGCTAATGGCAATAAACACAGAGCATTTTTAAGGCAAAAGACCTCCTATAGCAGAAGTTAAATTCCAAGTAAAACGTTCTCTGAATTTTAACAATCCCATTTTAAGCTCTTAATAAGCCCTGGAAATCCTGTTAATTTAAATTACTGGCTAGATACCAACACCTTCCCTGAAATAATTCACACCTTCAATCATCTCAGGAAATTTTTTTCCATATATATATATATATATATGAAGTTACTTGTGTGCTGCTTCCGCTGATGCTAGATTTTCTCGAACTCTCTGAACTTTGGGATGAAAAGACAACGGAAAAGCAGACCTAGGCTGTGTTTCCAAATGATCTCTTGTCCCCTATTCGTGATAACCTTTTCCAGAGAGAGCTGGTGAGGCTGAAGGTGACTATAATTATATAGCTACTGGCATTGAAAAGTCAAGATTGTGCAGCGACAGAGAGACACGGGTTTAGAATGGTTTAGGTAATCATGCAAACGTGTTCTGATTTTTTTCAACTCCCTTCAGAAGGAAAAGAAAAAACCTTCTTTGAAAGGTGTCCGAGGCGGCACTGGCAGCAGGTTAATTAGAAAGACGAAATGACTGGGAGAGGGAAACCCTCGCTGGCTCTCTCTGTTACACCAGCCCTCTAACTTCAGCATGTGGTCACATGGGTCCACTCCGGTCACTGGAATCCGTCACGTAAGTGACTGGCTGGTGCCTGGGTGCCATCCATCCCCCCCACCTGCTTTTCCTCTGTGAAACTTTCCTGCCTCTCTCAGTCTGTGGGGACTGGGAGGTGCTGACCTTACCTCTGACCCCAAAGGGAAGCACCTGACCCAAGCCTGGCCAATCAGCTCACGTCATCTTTCCCCGGGTCCCAGTGATTGGCTCAGGGGTGGGCATGCGACCTAAGTCAATCCAGTTAGAGTCACCCCCAGGACTTTTCCTGGAACTACTGGGAGAGAGGTTCTCTCTCTGCGCTGGAGAGGCTAACCTGGAAGCCACAGAGGGTGAGGCTGGAGCTGCTGGAACCTCCTACAAAGAGCCTGAGAGTGAAGTCAACACAGTGGAAGGTGGAGCTGAGGGAGGGAAAGTGACTAAGCCGTCGTAAGTCCTGGATCCAGCCATACCTGAAACCTCCAGACTTCTAAAATTGAAGAACTAATACATTCCTCTCCTTTTTTTTTTTTGTTTTTTTTTTTTTAACCAATTTTGAGTTTGGTTTCTGCTGCTTGCAACCAAACCAAACTGCCTAGCTTGTTCTATTCAAAACCCCTCAGGGTTTTCACAGCAAAGTCAAGAAAAACAACATATTCCTGTGCAAAAAAAAAAAAAAAAAAACCCTCAGGAGATCTTCCGGTCTAGTCCCTTGTATCTGAGTATGTGAATGATCTAAACTTTTTAAAAATTTTATATTCTTAATAAATATCTCAAGGGACTGAGACTCTCTGCAACCTCCACCCAGAACCAATGATATGAGAAAACACTATGAGATGAAATTTTGAGCTTAGAGATGCAACATACGTCTGTAGGTGGCTTGGGAAATATTCTTCTGGCTGACAAAAAAAAAAAAAAAAATCCACCAACAAAACCAAAATCCTAATATTAGATTTCATGTGCTACCAAGTAAACTTTTTCTCTTATAGAACAAATTGTTTCTATAGAAACGAATGCTTTTCTAGCAACCCAATCTCTATTAGGGTTGCTATGGGAACAGATTGAGAAAATTGGGGAAATGTAGAAAAAGGTAAATGACAATGACTGCTCAGTTTCTTTTTTTTTTCCTGGAAACCCACGGAGGGCAAATGCCTTTTTACTTCTCAATACCTTCGGACCTGGGGCTGACTCCAGGAACACTTGAGAATATAATTCTAACTCTGTCGTGTTTTCATTCCCCGGCAAGGTTTCATCAAGTCAGTAAAATTTAATTCAAAATATGGCAGGTTTTGCTAAGAACCACCCTCTGAAGTTTGTTTCCAGGGACCAGGGGTAGTCAGGAAGGCGGAACAAGGAGTTTCAGGGCTATGAATATAAACGTATGATAACAAGTGCTGATGACCACACACGCGCTACAGCCATTGTCTTTTGGAGAAAAACCCTTCATTTGGAGAAACACAAGCACACACGTTTTGTGAACACTGTATGGTGCACAGTAAAACCAGCAGGCTGCCCGGCGCTTCTGGTGCCAATGAGGAACACACTGGCGAACGTTCTCCTTTCTTTACTGAAGAGTGGGGCGAGCATGAGCCCAGAGTTACACACACGCTCTTCCCTGTTACTTACTGTGTTTCGGAGTCGTCTCCGTACAAGTAGGGTGGGACCTCTGTCTAATAACAGAGAGAATTCTTTCTCAACTCTCATCAGCTACAAAGCCAGTAGGACGAAGTGGAGAGAGATTGGAAACCAGAAAGCCATCGCCACCAACTTAGAACCTTATGACCTCGAAATAGTCTTTTCATTAATTTATCCCCATCTGTTGACTGGGTTAACAAGATCTGTGTAACGGGGATCCCAGCCGGAGCAGAACGGATTATCAACCCCACCTCACGCTAACCTCACATGTCTTCATAAGCCAGACAGGCAAGGTAAATAAGAGAAACTGGCGGTGTGCGGGAGGCAACAGGGAGCAGCGGGGCCTGTGACAAAGAAGGAAAGCAGTATGCTCTTACAAAGTTCAAAATTACTTTAACATCTGGTTTGCAAGCTAGATTCACCTTGGAGCCTGCCAGCCTGACACCCCCCACATCTGCTTTGTGACCAAGTTCAGTATTGTGTGGGAATTCTCGGAATGTTCCTTAAAGAGAGTTAGGTGCCCCAGCTGGGAAGTGGGCTCCTTTTACCCTTTGCCCCTTCTTGCATTCTGATGCCTGGAATGCAGACACAATGACTGAAGCTCTAGCAGCCATTTTGGACCGCTGAAGCAAACTTGAAGGAGATGGGGCTGAAAAACAGAATTCCAGGGCGTTGAAGACCAAGGGGTTGCCAGACCTGTCTCAAACTGCCTACTTCTGGACTTCTTTTACGTGAGAGAAAACACTGGATGTTGGACTTTGCAACTGACACAGACCAGCTTACATTTGATACACACCAGAGCTGTGTTATGACTTTTATGGGCCTTGGACATTTTTGTCTCCATGGACACCTTCCTCCATATAAAAAATATTAAAATTATATTTTATGACTATGTTGGTCTAAAGGAAAATATAATCCAGGCTTGAGTCATTATTATGTAATCATTATTGTGCATTCATTATTACTATATTCATTTTTTTTCTCATTTTAAAAGAAATTAAAATAGAGACTTTTTTGGTGGCCCCTAAATGTGCCATGGGCCCCAGACCCTGTGCTTTCTGTGCCTAATGAAGATGTTCATCCTGATATACACGCCTTACCCTAGTTTACCCCCCATATAACCTCGTGGGGTAGGTGCTATTATTCTCTCCATTTTTCAGATAAGGAAACTGAGGCAGAGGGGTTAAGCAATCCTGGTCCATTCAATTGCAAAGGCCAAGTTCTTAACTTTCGATGCTAGGAAAGGAGCTGTTTTTAGACCCAAAGATGATTCTTGATAGAGCTGTCATTATTATTACTATTAATGCAAACAGTTCTGACAACTTAAGAAAATAGACCTGACAGACAGTAACAGAGCACACTGGACACCTGGGCCTTCTGGTGGCTCCTTTTTATTTTAATCCACAAGATAAACCCAGCTATGAGCTCTCTGCAGGAAATGTTTTAAATCCCCATCTCGTAAGACTAGATTTACTCATCCAACTGCACAAAGAAAATAACTCCATTTGGCTTGACAGATTCCACAATGAAAAGTAAATTATTTTTCTGGAAATGACCCTAAAAATAGCACGGAATGGATCTGCTTACAGATACCAGAGGCAATAAGACGGAATATGTTAGTTTTAAGGGCACGACCGTGTTTTGAAACACGGAGACTCTTCTGTGGTCTTGAGAAGGAAAAAATTGATTTTCCAGATAGCACAATAAATCACTTGGGGAAGCAACTCTGGAGCAAAACCAGCGTGAGCTCTGAGAGGATGGCAGAGCACTCAATTCGTCTCGCACGCCTTCCCCGGTAGGAGCCAAGAAGACGTCTCTCCCCGCGGCACCCCTGTGTTTACTTCCTTTCCTGTCCTCTTACCGCAAATTAAAAGACAAGGAAATGTTGACGCAACAAAGGCCGAAGCATTGCTCGTGCCCTGCAGATGCCGCCACACAGGGAGAGATGTGCAAAGGGTTGGCTTCTTGGAAATAGTTGCAAACTATTGCATCCTTTTCTATTATTTTTTTTAATTTCAAAATATTAATCAAGGGGGTGAAACGTTTTTGTTACATGGATACACTGTATAATGCTTAAGTCAGGGCTTCTGGTGTGCCCGTCGCCAGAATAGTGTTCGTCGTAAGCAATGCGTAAGTTTTTATCCCACACGGCCCCTCCCACGCTCCCCCTTCTTGGTTTCTCGTGTTCTTTTTGTCGCTTTGTGCCCATGTGTAGCCATCTATTAGTTCCCACTTATTCCTGAGAACATACGGTGTTTGGTTTTCCATTCCTGAGATACTTCACGTAGGACAATGGTCTCCCGTTCCATTCAAGTTGTTGCAAGCATTATTTTATTCCTTTTCATGGCTGAGTAGGACTCCACAGTATATATACACCACATTTTCTTTATCCGCTCATGAATTGACTGGCACTTGGGTTGATTCCACATCTTTGCAATTC
This sequence comes from Lepilemur ruficaudatus, assembly GCA_963574885.1. Classification (NCBI taxonomy): domain Eukaryota; kingdom Metazoa; phylum Chordata; class Mammalia; order Primates; family Lepilemuridae; genus Lepilemur; species Lepilemur ruficaudatus. The sequence continues at coordinate 4,180 of CAUYRT010090926.1, read as the reverse complement.
TGAACCGAGCTGCAATAAACATTTTCGAGTGAAGATGTCTTTTGGATAAAACGTCTTCATTTCCTTTGGGTGGATACCCAGCACTGGACTGCTGGATCCAGTGGCAGGTCGATATTTATTTCGTTGAGGAATCTCCATACTGTCTACATAGCTTTTGTCTTTCCAAGTCAGGATCTAGGTAAACAACTTAAGCCTCAAACAATGCTTTTTGTTTATTCATTCGTCCATCAGCATTTATTAGGTGACTTTTGGATGCATAGTACCGTAGGAGATACCAAAGAACCACTTATGACTCGTGCCCAGGGTCTAGCATCCGGATGAAGGCTGAGGACATACACAGAGGAATCGAGTGTGTGACACTTTCCCGGACTAGAGATTAAGAATACGAATGCTATTCTTCATAGGCGGGTGGTTAACAACAGAAGAAGAAGAATAGGGAGACTGGGGTCAGGTAGCCCCAGGTTCTAATCCTGCCTCCGCCACTTACCATAGAAAAAGTCTGGGCAAGCTAATTAACCTGTCTTAGTTTCCTCATCTGTAAAATGGGGATGATAAGAGTGCCTTTCTCGTAGACTCGATAGGAAGAGTAAATGAGATAATGCATATAAAGCATTTAGCACACAGAAAATGTTCCATCAGTATTTGCGCCATGCTGGAAGCAAAGTGCAAAGAGAGAGCAAGAACTGGGCAGGGCTTCTTAGTTCCGGGGGCTTCTGGGTGCTGCAATGTTCTATTTCTTAGTCTGGGCACTGATTCCACGGGTGTGTTCACTTTGTGAAAATTCACTAAGCTGTACCTTCACAACTTGTTCCCTTTCTGCATGTCCTCGAATAAAGTCCACGTACAGCAACCCCAGAGGGCCCCACATGCAATCGAACATGGCTGCGATCTCAGCCACACAGACCACCTCCTTATCTTCCCCCAAATCGTCTGTAAAGCCCCTTCCATGCAAGAATTACCCGGCGCGAGCCAGGGTTACTCTGCAGGAATAGAGGGGAAGGTCTGAGGGGACACCGAGTGGCATAGAGAGAATCAGCCAGAAGGGCCATAAACCCACCCAAATGCGACAAAGGAAGACCTCTAGGGACTTCACAGAAACCCCGGCAAGGCACCGAACTCCCACCGCTGTAGAGTGGGATGTGGGGCAAACGCTAACCAGCCCGTAAGAGGTGAGCTCCACAGCCAAGAGCTGAGCTACACCATGTGCCCTAACCCAGGAACGGGGCCAGCAAAGACGGGACTCCGCAGACATACTTTGGGTTAGTTTGTGGGGAAGGGACAGCGTGATCCACCAGTGCCACGCACAGGCTTGGATTCCAGGTAGACCCTGGGTCAAATACGGGTACAAGTCCCCATCACCTTTAGCCTCAGTTGCCCCATCTGTAAAATGGGGAGTAGCAACTCCTATTGTACAGGAGAGAACAACAGAAAGTGCCTGGGACGCAGCAGCTACGCCATGAAGGCAGCTGTTGCGACTGAACTGAATTGACCCTGGCAGAGGACAGCTCCATGGGAGCCCAGGGAGGCTAGAGCCGCTTGAAACAACTTTGCTCTTTTCCTGTATTTCCGGTAGAAATGTCCGCAAGCGAAGACATGACCTTTAAGTTGATAGTGCGAGAGAGAAGTTGGCCATAGCGAAGCGTATGTCATAAAACCGGGGCCGACGATTGCAGGGGCTGGAGCCCACTGGGGTGTGTAATGGAACCGCGGATATAATTAAGAGGCAGTTCATTTGCAATAATTGTGCACTGGTTGGTTAATTCTTTCAAGATGCTAAACAGCCCTTCCCTGGGGCTGCAGTAATTGGCTCTGTCAATGGCGATGCAATGTGATGTGTGCCGCTGTCTGCAGACGCGCCTGGACACCTGCTGACTCATTTTAACACACACACACACACGCTCACCGTCTTTGCTCACTGACAGACAGGTCCCAGCAGAAGCGTCAGGGTGGAGATTCTGCTTATGAGTGGTGAGGAAGAGAGGGCTGGGGAAGGACTGGGAGGGGAAGTGCCGTCCTCATGGACAGCAACAGAGGAAGAAGGAAGCCGCAAAGATGGGCTCCCGCGCTCAGCCCAGACGGCCTGCGGCAAACCTGCTTTCGCCACTCACCAGCTGTGCGACCTTGAACAAGTCCCTTCTGCTCTGGAGCCTCAACTCTTCATCTGCAAAAAGAAGATAAATACCCTCACCTCAAATGGGTTCCCACAAGGATTTAGAACAACGTAATGCACAGTGCAGGGCACTGTGAGCTGCTTACTAAACACCGGCTAGTGTACTTCCGGAGGGACAGGGACTGAGCAGTGATAACGGATCTGGGACAAAATTAGAAAAGTTTGCAGCTAGTCCAGGAGAACCAGCATAGGCTTTGCCTGCTGCACTGGGAATCTGCTGTGTGACCCCAGGCAAAGTCCTTAACCTCTCTGTGCCTTAGTTTCTTTTTTTGAAAATTGGAATACTACTACTTTCCTGGGAGGGTTGCTTGAAGATTAAATGAGACAGTGCCTAGCACGTAACATATCCTCGAGAAATGGTGGATCCGAAAGCCTGTTCTCCAGACACGGTGGGCAGGCAGCCGCTTACTGCGGGTTGCACAAGTACTAAAACTAGCAGTTGATTACCCGGGGAGCACCGTCCTACCTTGAATGCTTAATAAGCTCCACTGATTGCCCTTCCTGGCTCCATCCCAAACTTCTTCCAACCTGGCTCTGCCCTTAGAAGCTGGACTGACAAGCAGAGCCTCGGTCAGGAGGAGCCCCTGCCTCTGTGGGAATAGGGGAAGATTTCCCCCAGATGAGCCCTGTCGGGTCACTGGATGACAGCTTGGGGGATGGGGAAGCCCTCTCACCAGCCCATGCTGGCACTGACTCCCCATCCTCTGGTCACCCCCTGATGGAGAAAGGGCTAGTGTACTGGCAGGTGCCACCGTCCAGCTTCCTGCCCCAGGAGTTAGGAGGAAAAACAGGAATGAGCCTCCAGTCATGTCACAAGGAGCATTAATATCCTCCCAGCCCAGCCTCCTCTCTGGACTCCAGGGTGAAGGCCATGGCCAAGCACAGTTCACAAAGTCCTTTTACTCTGGACTCTGCTAACCCTTTTGGATTCATCTGACACCACTGCCTGTCCCTGCCCCTAACTGCATTTCCCCACACTTGCTACACAACTTACTCTGCAAGCATATTGTTCTCTTCCACACCTTCATGCGTTTCCACCTGCTGATCCCTCTCCCGGAAATACCCACCCTCCTCCTCCATCTGGAAAATTCCTACTCGTCCTTCAGTACCTGACTGGCATCGGCTCCCCGAGGAAATCTATCCTACTTCTCCCCAGTTAGCTACTCCGTCTGAATTTCCATGGTGCTTTGTAAAATTTCATTCATTCTTTCTCTGTGTGACAATGATATAATACAACGAGCCCCCGCCGTGCACCAGGCCCTGAGGTCGGAGACTGGCGAGGAAGACCAGCCCACGGTCTAGCCGCTGGGCTCTCGCGGAAAAGACAAACGTGTCAGCAAGTCATCGGGCTACCTGGTGGCGGTGGAGGAAGACGGGGCCGCAGGTACTGTTGTCACTAGAACGCACAGAATTAATAAGGGCTAGACAGAGAAAGCAGAGGGAGGAAGGAGGAGTGGAGGAAGGAAGGAGGGAGGAAGGAGCTCCAAGTCAAAAGAAAATCACAGCCAGGGCCCTGAGGCCAGAGAGAGCCCCCACCCCCACCCCAGGAAGAGAGGGAGAAAGAGGGGCCAGATGGGGGTCTAAGGCCACAGGGCCAGCAGTGGGAGGCATCCTGCAAGGAGGGTCTGCAGACACAGAGAAGAGAGATGCTCAACACACCATTTGCAAAGGTCACTCCAGCTGCAGTGGGGAAAGCAGATCGAGGGTGGGAGTGAGGTGGCAGCACAGTGAACAGACCATCAGCACCCGGGAGGGCTGGAGGAGGGTGTTGGCCGCGGGAGCCGGAGAAAAGTGGATGGGGCTGATCTGGAGAAGAGAGAGGCTCTGCAGGACTTAGGGAGAGACTCACGGGGAGGAGGGGGGCGGGACTGGAGTCAGGCGCCTGGGTTTAGTTCAGGCTGCTGGGTGGATGGTGCTGTCCTCGCTCACTGAGACAGAGACTTTGCACTTGCTGTGCCTGCGGATACCCTGGGGCGACTCTCAAGGCGCCTGGATATAGGGGTCTCTGTG